>JAODKM010000038.1:11867061-11885064 GCA_026780845.1 Petrocephalus sullivani
TTCTCTAATGCATGTTTCTGATTTACAGCAAAATTTTTTAATAGAGATGCCACTGTAAGATTTAAAAGGGGGGGGGGGTGTATATATATGTATATATTTTAGGGTGGGTGTGGTTTTTATGTACCTGGTTTCTAATGTTATATAAATCTGAATCCTTAGAAACTGACATCCCATCATATCAGTCTGTTTTCTTTGTTACTCTATACCGGACTGGAAGAAGGACAGAGACCTTCAATGCGTCATCTCTGAACACCTGAGGATTTCTGCTGAGAGTCCAGCTGTTTTGCAAGCTCTCCATCCCACTGGCATCCTCTCAGCAGCTGGATCTCCCAGCAGGTTCTCAGCAGGCTATCCCTCACTAGCTACCCTGCATCCCAAGTGTCCGGTCAGATGTGGTCGCGGCACTCGCAGAGACTCGGCAGTGCAGATCTGTCCCCAGGCGGGGTCCTAGAATGGCAGAACAGGATCATCTATTGGATTCTATCAGAAACCAGAAAAATAATCTGCAGCCAGACAAGTCAGCCGTGTCTCCCAGCTCCTCTTCCAAACCGTGGTCCTCTCTAGCATGAAACTGCCCTGCTCAAATATCAAGCATATCTAAAAATTAGAAAACCACTGAATTGATTTAAATACTCAAATTATATCAATGTATTATATTATACATACTTATAACTTACGTAATAAAAATGCTTTTATGTGAATCTAAATAAATTATATATATCTCTACAAATAAACGCAACTTTCTTCTTTAGGCTTTTGTTGTTGTTGTTATTTAAAGAACTAGTTATTTGTTCATAGAGACACCTGTAATATATATTTTTTTTACCATTATTATGAGAAAAATGCCGGTGTCTTAAAAAAAAGTGTTTTCACACTAATGAAGGCAAAACCCTCCGTGCTGAGTTGGTGTTTTGGTCACTAATGACAAAGGGCACAAGCCATACGTGATTGGGCCCGGTTATCGCTTATATGACTGTGGCATCATCGACAAAGCGATGGTACTCATCGCGTGGGAAGGTAGAACACGGTGCTTAAAGGCACTTATTCTGGATGCTGTATTAAAACCACAGAAAAATAAAATTAAAAGAAGCCAGTCGAAAACATTAATTTAAACAACAGAAAAATTCCCAATTCCCACTGGAATGAAAATTATGTCACAATGCACGGTTCTGCCTTACACACACACATGCACGCATTTGTACCTTAACCCAAACCCTTGCTAACCATAACTACATCTATTGCACTCAGATAGTACATGTGTGGAACAATTTGGGAGTGTTTTAGCCTTTAATCTGCTACACAAACCCAATTACATTTAAAAAAAATCTATTACAGCTAATGCTACTAGTTGTCACTAATGTTTTTCTCCCATAATCCTGCTTCTTTTTACCCATTTTTCTCAGTCATGTATCCCACTACCATCTCTCCACAATTAGCATGTGGGCAAAATTACCTCATTTTCTCAGCCTTCCCTTTCCCCTTCGTAATGTGGAGCCCTACACCAAAGTAACACAGGAGACCTCCGAAACGGCAGAGGCTGAGATGATTAGCGGAGGGCCTGGCAGAGGCAAAGCACTTCATTAATGCCTTGCTCCACAGCCATGCCAATTGAAGTGGACCTCTTTAAAAATTAAACAAATATAAAATACAGCATTGACTTCCATAACAAAAGCGGACACAGTAAACAAGTGACAATGCAACTCCCTTTGCTCCTATTGGCTAATCTTCAGCTGGGTGTGGTCTTTTGGCACCTGTGAGGGATTAACATGAAGTGCACCAGTAGCAGAGGGAGCTAATCTCTCATATTGGGTTACTGGAGGGCTTGGCCAAGACAGTCCAGGTGTTCTGGGTAATACTTCCCAGGGCACAACAATATGTTTCTGTTTTAAAGGGACCCCCCTCTCCTTAAAGCCCCAGTGGGCTCCACGCTGAGAGCCATGCAGAGCTTGTTTAATAGCCTCCTATCTGATTGCTCTGTCCTTAGGCCTCCACATTTCTCTGTCTGAACTGTTTACCTAAAAGCAGATCTCAATCTAAATGTTCCTCTTAACCTCCCAACCTTTCAGTAAATTCATTAATGTGCACTTCTTAATTCAATTGATTGTTTGTACTCCCCTCTACCCCCCAACTCCCCCGCACTCCCAAAATGCTGTGTTTATTTTCTAAAAGCCACATATGATGATTTTCATATGCCCCCCTGCCTGCATTTTAGAGCCAGCTCTGGTCAGAGATGCTGAATAACAAGGCACCTGAATCCCACTTTATCTATCTAATCTAGGCAGGCCCTGTTTGTCAGGGGGAGGACCTCCGTCTCTCACAAGGGCTGTTCCGGCTCTAAAACATTGTCCTGCTTTTGCCAAACATGCCCAGTGTCCTGAACTTGACGGTGCACCTTTTGTGGTGCCTGTTTACCTTTTGATGACCCTTTGATCTGGACTCACTGACGCCCTCCCATGGCCAGCAGTCCAGGGCCGCGTCACACAGCTGCTGTCCATGGTATTGATAACCTCAGCTGAGCAGCACACTTCAAAACAATCCACTTACCTCACTATATTACTAACAAGCCATGCTTGCATATTTCCCGGGTTTCGAAAACGAATTTGGATCACGATATTCCGTTCATATTGTGCTCGCGTGTCTAACCGGGAGTGTTGACATAAAGTGACAAGCCGGTTTGTTTGTTTAAGGAACACTGACACTTGTTCCAATTGGTTAATACAGAATTTGACAATAAATGTAGCATGTCATTTAAATCTTATGATATGACATGTATTTAAAGACTTTAATAACATGCTTTTAGCAAAGAGAAGCATTATATTGTGTTATACTTTTGATACTTGATGCATTTTCTATCAGCACTATTCATGCCTGCCCAGAGTGTTTTGAAAGAATAATTCTAGGTTCCATTATTATTCTGCCAAAGCTTCTCTTGATGCTTTGAATGTCTTGTGCCGGCTATTAAGTCACACCTTTTCATAACCCGTGAAGGGTGTTTGTGTGAGAAATTGTCGCGTGGGGTGGGGCGCTTAATTTTTAAGTGTGTACATGTGCGCTTGAAGCGCCGGGCATCTCTGTCTCTCACGCACGTCCGTCTCCCTGAAAGAGCCACGCACCTTGTCACTTTGATTTGCTAATTACGAGGGCTGACTGATTGTCTCTTACGGCTCTGGATGAAAGACTATCTCCGTGTTTGGATGGTTTGGGGGGTTGGGGTACAAGACTGGACGACCGGGGAAGGAGAAAAATGGCAGCAGCGAGAGTGCCCCAGTGACCTACCAAAGCGACACATTCGATATGGCCATTGCTGAGTTTGTCTTTTACTCAACTAATAGGTTTAAGCAAGTTTAACCCCTTATCGCAACTGTTTACACGTTTGTCATTAACTTCCGCAGAAGTCAGATGTTACACAAATTATAGAAAGGTGACACTTCCCTAGAAACATTCACACAGTTGCGCCCCTTAGCCGCAGCGGTCCAAGTGTCATCTGTAAGTATAAGAGGTGCTTTTGTGTTCTCAGTCCGCATTTAAATACATTACATATCCACAGGATTTTTGAAGAAGCCAAAAGATTGAAAGTATTATCACGTTCTCAGTAGGAGGAATGCCTTGACTTCTGCTCCCTTTTCCTTCAGAACCTTTTACCTTTTTTTTTAAAGAAAATATAAAAAGGTTTGTGTATAAGTATAGATCTTCAACCTGTCGAGTGAAATGACAGCCCCTCTTAGGGAATATGGGAACTTGATAAATGACAGACCTTTTCCATCCCAGCTATTGTTACTAAGTCTTTCAAAATACTTTCATTTCAAAAATCCGAATCATCAATTGCATCTAGAATTATATAAAGCCACTTCCCATCTAATAGGGCCTATTTGAGTTTCGTTTTCTCTAGATCAAAACATCCGAAATGATTATCATGGTTAATGTCAATTCGTTCGTCTAAATTCCTTGATTGTGTAGCCTTGAACCACTGAACTGCTTTCAAGTACACATGGGTTTCATTCCTGTTGGACACATCTCGCATGATCTAACAAAAGGCACACTGTAGAACAGGCGCCCAGAAAGACAGCTTGACATGTAATGTAATTTCTCTTTTGTTTTCGGCACCCGAAACGATACATTCTAATTAAAGAGGCCCTTTCTTTCCGAACACTTCTGTCTTCCTGTTTCTGGGCGGAACACACAGGAAGCAGTCTGGCACCGCTCTCCGCTTACTCTGACTGCGTCTAGCGCTCCCCAGATCCACTCAGGAGAAGGTATCAGACACCTGGAACAAAGGCATGACAAAGGCCGCTTAACCCGCCTGGAATGCAGTGCCCATTCAGGGCTTCCCCACACTCTGACGGTAATATGCAGCACTCGTACCAGGAAATAGGACATATTCATAAATTGGCTCCGTGCGCTGAGAACATGAATGTATTCAAAAGCAGTTATTTTAAATGTTTCTTCTGTATATCTTTTAAATTACTTTATATATGACTTCCTCTGACTTGAAGCAGCCTGAGGCGGGGGGTCACTGGGCTGTAACCAGCTGGCACTATCAACATTACATCTATAAAGCCCAACGGCCACCTCTGGTAGCTTTGTACGGTAGGCATCTGACTCTGGCCACCTTATTTTGCTAGCATCGTTTTTACCTGTGAGGTTTAAGCCTAGTCTACTAAAAGACTACTGGGTAACAGACTTATCTCAGTATTAAAGGAAGAGATGAAAATTAAATGACTTTAGATGCCATGGTGACCAACCTGGTTGAATGACAGTAGTGCTCAGCAGGGGGATATGCGCTCAGCCCTTTAATCTGTCAACATCCATACCCAAAAAGATATATAACCATGTATTTATACACATGCATGCAAAAATATCACAACAGGTAGCACATGTATAAATGTATTAGCCTTGATATTACACATTCACACAAAAACACACTTTTTCTTAATCTAAACTACTCCTCTATGTGTATAATAAAATTTCAAAAAATAATGTATTATTACATGGTGAAAGCTTTGTTTTTTTTCAGGACTGGTTATTTTGACAACTATGTGATTGTGTTACAAAGTCGTCCTTTCTGAGTGCTGTATTAAGACGATTTTGAGAGATCAGGAACAGATATAGGCATAGCGGTGTAAAGATGTCCCAGCGCTATTTCCTTTTGTTGATGTGTCCTCTGGCCTGTCTGTAGAAAGCATTTACGGCCAGTGATTGATGCTATCTATTCAGATTGTAAGTGGTGCTTTCAAACCTCTTTTTGCCGCTTTTAATTCCAAATCACTGTCTCCAGCAATCCATTTCGGCTTCCACTTTTTGCGGAGGCGCGGGGCGCACACGCGCGCGCACGTGCTCCCGGTCAGTGCGTGTACGCGCGCGAGGTGCGAGGTTTTTCCTTTAATTATAGTGAGCCTCGGGGGCGAGACGTGAAGCTTGCAAAAGTCAGATGTTTATATCTTAAAAGACTAGAGGCCACTTTCTGTCAAACTCACACGTGAAGTTAAGCAGTGCGTGCAAATTTAATGAAACGATACGATTTTCAAAAGAAGCCAGGCAGCTCTTTTATCTTTTGTCAGTTTTTTTTTTTTACCATATATTGGGAAGAAACAATTCAATCTTCAAAACACAAACTTATTTTACATTTCAATGATATGTCTTCGTTAATAGCGTCACATATACAATAACAGCAAAGTGTATGTCAAAACCTGCAAAGGGCTTCTGAGAGAAACATCCGATCATCTGAAGAACTCGGAAACTTTAAAGACAGATCTAAAAGAATTTCCTTTTAAGATGATAATAGCGACGAAATTTCCTTTTTCATCTTTCCTGTAAAGTTTCCCTTGGGTGGAATGTAGCTAATAGGCCGATTCTCTACGAGTGAAATACGGTTTGACCAAAGACATGACGCTGACCGTATTCATCAAAATATAATAAAGCATCACACGCTTCCTTTATGTGCGATAAAAACAGGCCCACTTATTTGCCAAGCGTTAAACAGAATGATCATATTAATTTGATGTTCAATTATTTTTAAATTGAAGGTCAAAGACTATTTGTAATATAGGTCTACACTGAAATCCCGAGCATAACATTTGGTGTACATTTTTAAATAATGTTTACTTAATTTATGTACAATCGTTATAGTGTAACTTAAATACTATATACGTTTCTCTGTAATGGCGATTTGAACTCGTCGGAACCCACTTCTTGATACTTCGAATATAGCGAGATTTTAAGGATGTCACCGAATAAACGCGACAAATTCCATAACAAAAAGCCAAATATAAAATTCAATGCGAATTTTAAACACACACTATGAAAGAACACATGCATACACGCAGCTAAATGTGGTTATATCATTTGTCTTAAACACAGAGTTCCAGACTTATAGAAAAAAAATTCTATATAAAGATGCGCTATTCAAACGAATCTCATTATGAAGTTAAATCGAACGTGTTCGGGCTAAATTTTCCTGTTCTACTGTTTCAACTAAATTGCACTTGATCAGTGAATAAACTGAAATACGTATTTAGCGGCACCGGGAATACGTGTGTTAATGACTGTTATCTTATCAGAAGTAGAATAGTTTGTTTCTTGAGCACAGCCATTAATGCAGGTGTTTAATGTTAATGCGTGCAATTTCCTACCCACTGTGACAGGGATGCCGATGGAGTAAATACTCTAATCTCCTCATGTTCACCTCCCATGGATAGTGTGTGTCAGACCGACAGTTTTGCAAATAACATGCTTCAAACAATAGAATAGAGAAGAATGCGTTTAGTGGGTACACACACACACAGCGCCTAATACCGCCGCTCCAGAGCCCGGCGTTCAAAATATCATTTTAATATATACTTTATATATGCCTCAATATATCCCATATATATCTCAAAAGCCGAAATCAAAGTACTTTTAATTAGAGCACTATTAATCCAAACATATACAAATATACAATCCGTATTTTTCAAAACGAATATATGCCTATGCGTATACTTATTATTCTAGTATTGATAAATAGACCTGCTGTCAGGACAAGTGTAAGAACATTTGATATTATTCCCTTCAGCTAATTGGCATACGACTAAATATCTCCGAAGGATGCGCTCTGCCAGCAATGGTCGGCGTTATCCCCCACCTTGCAAATATTTCATGTTAAAGTTCTGATTTAAAATTATGCGCAACAAACATTCCCGTGTTTTCCCCCCCATCTCCCCTATTGCACAGTGGTCTCCTGCACAGAGCAAATAACATTTGTAAGAATGACTTAATAGAGAACTTGTCAGGAAATCCCTATGTGGACAATAGAATTAATCCGATTGACCTGCACAATCAGCTCTTTCGGCTGACATTCTCAATTGAGTTTGGCGATTTATTCAAAGAGTGTGCTAATTGCAAGGAACTTAACTTAATTAATTCACAATTCACATATGCGCGCCTTTCACACCATCCTGCCTGCGCTAAGCCCCGCAAGAGCCAATATGGTTTAGGTTGTCATCTGCGGTCCTGGCGGATGACGTCAGTCGGGTATAAAGCGGTGCAGAACTTGGGATGGACCACAAAAACAAGTGACTGTAGCGATTGATTGTACTGGAGATCGGATCAGCGAAAGGGGTCGGTAAATTAATAGTTTTCCAGAAGACCGTCGACCCCGGGAGCAGACTTCGTTTTACGCCGAGCTAACAAACCGAAGTACTAACCGATTTGCGTCCTCGCATTCGTGTGTGATGCCTGCTGGCATGTTCAGCATCGACAGCATTCTGGCTGGGAGACCCAGTTGCAAGGATTCGGTGGTCCTGCATCGGAGTACTCCGGTGGTGTTTTCCAGTCTGGCTGACTCTATGTACACGGCTGCTGACTTTAACGGACTCTATTCGCATTCCTCGGGAAGCTCCGCTGCGAACATACAGCCACTCGGCGGGACCAGGATTGGGTACAACAACTACTACTACGGGCAGCTTCACGTCCAGGGGCCGGGCGGGCCGACGTGCTGCGGCGCGGTGTCGGCCATCGGATCGCAGCAGTGCCCGTGCATTCCGACAGGTAGGCTTTCCCACTTATCTGCAATCGCATGCCTGACATAAAAAGAAAACAAACAAAAAAAAAAAATTAAAAGCTCAGTATTTTACCAAGGGTCAGTCGTGCTGTTATTTGCGTTTGTTAAACCGATTATTATGCTCGCATTTTTTATTATTTTATATGCGAAAGATAATCGCGGTGGAACGCATCTGTTTACGGTCGGCAAACTTTTCCGTAAACTTTATAATATACTTGTGGAGGCAGAAATCAACGATTGCTTCGCAGGGAAGTGCTTTTATTGTGATATGAGATGGCATTGCTAACACTCCTTCATTGTTTTTGTGCAGGTTATGAAAGCGCCGGCTCGATGCTCCTGTCACCCCTACCTCACCAGATGATGTCCTACATGAACATGGGTACCCTGTCAAGGACTGAGCTGCAGTTACTGAACCAGTTGCACTGTCGTCGGAAGAGGAGACACCGGACGATCTTCACCGACGAACAGCTGGAAGCCTTGGAGACCCTTTTCCAGGAAACCAAGTACCCAGATGTTGGCACGAGGGAACAGCTGGCGAGGAGAGTGCACCTTCGGGAGGAGAAGGTGGAGGTGAATACCCTATAACTTTTCTCAGTTCATCCGCCTGGGGTTAACACGGGCCGATTACTTTGTTCCGTTGCGATGTAATAAGACCGCAGTTAAACAACAAAATCTAAACAAAATCTAAAAATTGTCAGCGACTCATACAAACCGCGGTCGATAGAAAATGCCATCAAAAGTCCCAGGTTGACATAACAACAGGCTGTTTTATTAAAAGCAGCACGTCGTTCTTATTTTTTCCACTTCCGTGTACGCATTCGAATAAAAATTCTACGTGATATCCAACTATAACTACGACAGGCCTAATGTTTCCCACATACGACAGTTTCTCCCCTTAACTTTGAAACTTAGCTAAAAGTGATTATTTCTCTACATTATATTTAGAACCCAACTCCCTGTACGTACTTATATAATGGTTATTACTAAAAGCATTACTGATAATACTAATAACAGACAGTTTGTGCATATTGCAGTACTCCATCAAAGGGGATCAGCATTCCAGCAAAAGTCCAATGCAGACGTGTTAAACGATATACTTTTAATTTTCCTTAGGTGTGGTTCAAAAACAGAAGGGCAAAATGGAGAAGACAGAAAAGATCGTCATCGGAAGAGTCAGAAAATTTGCAAAAATGCCACAAATCATCTAAAACGGCAGGAGGAAAAAAAGACGAAGCCAAAAGTGATGTGGATTCAGATAGCTGATATTTAAGTAGAGACGACGGAAGAGGCTGGAGATGTGGACGCGTATTTCATGCACATTAATAGAGACACATTTTGTAGATATTGTAAATGGTTAAATACTGTGTGGATTTCAGTACGTACTAAAATTCGTTGCGATGATGTTGCACAGATGTATAGTAAATATTACTTTTATTACTGATATTTATGTTTAATTTAAGAAAACTGTAATGCAGGAACACTCACACAAGCATCTTTATTACTGACGTGTGCATAATTTTAAGTCTGACATCTTTCCTGGATTAATAAATATTACATGCCATAATTGATGTATTTTTGTACGCTCAGCACAGACTGTACAGACTCATGAGAACAACGAAAACGCATGCATTTCCATTTACATGGTATTTAAAGTGGAGAGAATATTGACTGGGATATTTATTTTACTTTTTATTTTTTAAATAAGCAAGTCAAGTAAGCATTCTTTTAATTTTTGGTCCTGGATGTAAGTAGTTTTTTTTTTTTTTACTTTTTTTTTTAAATTGTAAAATCTTATTTTTCTTTAAGAATGACTAACGGAACAGTTCCACTCATTAAATGAATGATAAACGTTAACGTAATACTTTGTGTTTTTTTTTTATTCAAAGTATATTTTTCACCCTATTAAGTATTATTGTTTTTAAAACATAGGCTACACTTAAAATACATTGACATCATGACAGCTCCCTATTTTCGATAATATACCGTATATTTAATTAAAAATAATATATAATAATAATTTGCGAGAATGTACGTTTTAAAAGCCGAAGTAGATTTTGTTAGAAAATAATGTATTGACAGCTGAAGAGAGTATCAAACAATAAGAATATTCACTCTTAAATTCCCTCTTAAACATGAAAATACAGATCGAATACCTGAAATATAGCTAATCCCGTGATTAATCATGCCATGAATTTATAAATATGTTCACAGGACAGAGAAAGATAAAGGTTGCCGAAAAATTAGGACCTCTCTCCACAATTTCCAAACGACCGTCGCGTGACTGCGGGTGACAGCTGTTTCTCCCGAATAATATCGCTTTGCACCGAATAATCTAAATGGTTTCATTGATACTTACAGTATTACATCCATATAAAATATGGCGCAGTGTTTTTATTGAACATTTCACACTGACTTTTTGAACGACTACCTCCTGATAACAGCACGCATCCAATAACTATATTAAATATAATATTTCACTGGATTAACGAAATTAAATTATTGTGGTTGACATTTTAACAAACAACAACATCGAGATCTACTTTCAGCATCTTATTTCGATTAGGCGTATTGCACATGTGGGTTTTATCATTCGCGTCAGATTAATTGAGCTATGATAGAACCCCTATCAACATGCGGATTATATCAAGAAGAAATAATGCACAATGGTGATGAGGTCTGAACGGATGCTGAACGATTATCAGGGCGAGGAAACAAGTCGATTCTTTCAACTGACTGAATATAAAAAGTTTGCATCCCAGGTCCTTGTCGTGCAATACGAGATCGGGACAAGTTACCATATAACTCACCTTTCAAGTAATTAATCTAAACTAGGGCAAGCGTTAGGAAACAGTGTTTAACAGACAGGAAACAGTGCAAAGGACAAAAATCTAAGAACAAGCGCGATCCTGTACAACCAGTTAAAGGATTCTTCAAATAATCCAGTCTCTACGTCAGCATTTGATGCCTCATACCTGAACAAATTTACTACGGATCTCTTGGTTTAGAAGCCTAAAGGAAATTGTCATACAACTCAGATGAACTATTAAATATTTGCAGTGGTAGTAGAGTCAACTGCAAAAATGAGGAAGATGGTCCTGTTCCGATTTTTGAGTTGAGTGCCGTCAAATGTACATTTGCCTTTTAATAGTTGAGTCGGCGGCCTTATGCGTGCGCTACCCGGGAAAAAGCCTTAATCTCCCCCGTAAAGGAAAAGCGGAAGCGCGCGCCAGCCAGCCCTTTAATGCAGTTCCCGAATTTACTGTTACTCAGGGAAAAATGATTCACTAATTACAGCTAATTGCTGCATTGGTCATTAATGTCTTTATCGTAGCATATAAACAAATGGAATAAAGTTTGGGATTGGCCACAGGATTTTGGGATTATGCTTGTTGCTTTCCAGCTTTCCAGATCAAACACCGGACACCTGCGTAGGAGAGAGGCTGACATTAGAGGAGACACAAATTAATTTAAATACAATGAAGTATTAATTGGAGGGGGGTGAAAGAATCCATATTAAATATTGGGGGGTACACGTCCCTTCCAGAGACATTAAGTCTAACAGGTGCTTTTTTTTCCTTTGGTGAAAGTATCTCTGAGGGTCAAAAGAACCATATCACTGATTAATTAAAGTAATTTATGTTTTTGCATAGGCCTACATTCATGTCTGAAGTGGTCTCTCTGGATATATTCATCAGTAGGAAGACAACCATATATAAGAAATATAAGCTACAAAATAAATAAACAGAATACATACAGCTCATGAAATGCTTCAGTGGGGTAGCTGGCTCTAAAAACTGCTGTGCAACTGTACATTAATTTGTTCAATAGTTAGTTGCTTTGACCAGAAAAACCTCAGAACTATAATATTTATATTTGTTTATGTAATTAATTTTACACACAATACGTAATCAGATATTTGTGGTTTGTAACAGGAAAACAATATTCTCCAGAAATGCACTGCTTTTGAATTACTTAAGCAAACAAGTAAATACATAAATTACATTACACAAATACAGAAATACATTCTAAGCAATAGCCCAGTCCATTGGCTACAGCCCAATCTGCTGACTTTTAAAGGTTTTTTTCCTCTAAAGAATATTTTATGTCATTCACAAAGATGACACCTCAAGAAAATCCATCAATCAATCAATCAATCAATCAATCAATCCATCCATCCATCCATCTTCCAACCTACCTTATGCAAATGCAAAATAAAATCCCTTTTTTACCAAGAACAAGGTATGGGAATAAGCCAGTTACTGTGCTGACATTTGCAAAATGCCTTCAGGAGTTTTCGATATTTTTTTGCATGCTAACCTGTCATCAGATGGTACAAACCTTTTTTTCAGGACGCTGAAAAAATGGATGTAGCCAGATAATGGAAATAACTAGCTAAATGCAGCTTGCCAAACAATGCAAAAGTAGCCAAGTCCTACCGATGCTCTTGATCTCAGGTTCATTACGTGTCACACTGTGGATTGATATATTTCTGAAATGACTCTGAATGCTGAGGTGTGCGCGTTCACACACAGCTCATTTTCAAAGGCCCGCCAGCCTTTAAAGTTCCTCGCCCTGCAGAGCTGCGTGTAACAGAAGCCTGTACCCGCGCTACTGGCGATGTCTCCGAGACCTCTACCCGGTTAATTGCGCTGTTCACGTCTGTCAGGCCCCAAGTGAATTCCCCATTGTAAATTGAACATGTCAGGTGTTTGCATGGCAAACAACACCGATAAAAAACATAATTTCTTTCAAATTGAGCCCAAAATATCCCCAAGCTGGTAGCAGCTGCTTTAGCATTAATTTTGACTCAAATAAAGGCAGTGGACAATTGTAAGAGAAATGGCTCTCACACTGGGATAGCCGTGTCTGCTAAACTGCCCCACATGTCAGATCGCAAATGAGCTATTAGATGGCAGTAATGAACATTGCTGAGCGGGTGGACGGTGAATTTACATGGTTGCTGAACATCTCAGTGAGGCTCTGCGCTCGCCACGTGTTTACAGGCTACATTTCTACACGTCCTGTGCACACTCCGCGATGAACACTCTGCTCACGGCCATGTTTACTGTCAGCAATTGGGAAGCTCCCCCCCCCCCCCTCTTATGTTTATAATTGAGCTGGTGATGTTGTCCTTCTATAAACACTCCTTTGCAGAATAGCATTATTATAGCATTATACTGGCTCCTTAGATGGGTTACTGGGATAATGTTGAGTTTTCCCTATATTGGTAAATAGAGTTTTCCTGGCACGTGAGTTTATGTGGGATAATTTACTAAACGATTTGCGGCAATAAGTATATTATATTAAATAAAAACCCAACTGATGGATTGACTACTCACTACTAAGACACCGATACTAAATGCAAAATAAAATAAATACTAATTTTTAAAGAGAATAAAACAGTCCAAAAAAAAAAAGCCCGGCGTTTGATCTCCACAGGAGTGACACAAGACACAGTAGCTCCATTTTCTTTATTTTTAGATTAAAATAGATTTTAAGATGTATTAAACTGGGCAGGTCAGACATTTTAAGACTTGGCAAGCATACAAACCAATACACATAACACCTAGTCCTGATAATCCATCATATATCTAGTCCTGATTTATATGGTGTTTCAATGCGGTGAGGCTGAACGAAATACATAATATGGAGCCAATTAACATTATATATGGATGGACATCACACACACACACACACACACACACACACACACGTATATATATATATATATGCATATATAATGTCATTTTTGCATCAGCTTTATGTTTGGTTTTCTTTTCTTTTTTCAAAAAAAAAAAAAAACCTTAGACCCTTGACCCATTTTATACATAGTTCCCAGCACTTGGAAAAACACACACTGGGTCCAAGAAAAATGAGGTATAGAGTTAACCCCAGGAGTAGATAAATCTTTGCTCCCTACAAGCATTTAAAGGCAACTTCTTATTGCTGTTTTAAAAACCTATCGGTAGATTTTAATATCGGTGAATATGGTGGGCATCTCGAAGCCCGAAGCAGGGAGCCCCCCCCCCAGCCCCCGGTGCTCCTCGCCATCGAGTACGCCCTTAAGAGCACTACATTCGCCACTTTGAGAAATGCATAAAAATCAGAAAAAGGAATTAAAGAAGGAGCAATAAGGCATTCTCGCCGTTGTGAGCTTGCCTGCGCATCGCTACCGCATTTGGCCGAGTGCGGTGGCACGCTTGTTTTCTTTAGTCCCAGCCTGTCTCCCAGTGAAAGCAAATTCCTCTACATCCCCTCTTTATGGGCACGCCAGGCTGGCCGCATTCACCTCCCTGCCTGCAGATGATAAATAAATAGAGCTGGGAGAGTCAGGACGAGTCACTTCCCTGATTGCGTCCCTGGTTCTGCAAAGCTGTCAAACCCGAGCCGCTGTCACCGAAGGCTGCATGGAGGCGAGCTATATGAATACGTACAATTTTTACTTACTTGTATTCTATATTCATTTTATTTATTTTTTTATCTATGACGACTGTAAGCTACACAGAGACAGTGCGTTTTTTGTCTACATAACCTTTATATTTCAGGTTCATAAGTGCATTGGAACGTATAATACTGCCACTAGAGGGCACCCTGAGCGCTTAGTGCTGCGGTGAGGGCGGGAGCAAAAATGTCAGCCTCCAATCAGATCACGTCGGGAATGTATGAAGTGGGCGGGGACGATAAACACTGAATCACATTTACACAACGGCATGCAGAAAAGTCAGAAACACAAAATAATACGATCTTCCGTACACAATAATTCTGCTCAGTTTTTTTTTATCTTCTTACACTAAAGCATCTATAAAACTTTAAGAAATAAAAGATGCATTCATCTTTATCTCAACCATCACCAGCCCAATAGCATCAGCAACTGCAGTAATAGTTGATGAGCTTTTAATGCCTGTTTTGTCCAGAGACAAGGTCCTTTCCATGGGTCATCACTGAGGAAGTATATTCCAAGTATGACATAAGCAACAGTTTATTTATCTTAAATTTTTAGAATTTGTGCTCAGTGCAACACTGATTAACAAAGTTTAGCTTATACATTCCACTTTCAGGGGAAGCTATAAGCCCTTAATGGTTTTAAGGTGGAACGACGTAAAAGGCAGGACAGAGTGCAGCTGGATTTGTGCTTAGCCACACTGAAGCCCATCGCCACTGAATGCTCCTCCTCCTTCAAGCCCGTTAGTGTGAGCTGCCTGGTCACCAGTTGATACCTAATGGGATTTTTTCACTGACAAGCATTGGGAACATCAGGATGCATTTTTGTTCTGTTGAAAGATTCTATGCACTCATGAGTTTCAATACCCTCAAATATCTCTGACTTGCTTAAAGTAAATATAGTATGAGTGGATTAATGACTAGACACAATTTCTGCTATTTACAGTCAAATAGTAAAATAAACTTGTCATTTAAACCCAAATATATATTGCACTTATACTCTAGATCAATAAACATATAGGCCACAGAAGAAAATCTCAATGTAATCAACATTTTAACTGTCTAGTTTTGACTTTATTCCTGCTATAACCAAGACACACATAAATAAACGTATGATTACATATCTATGCTTTTTCATGGTCCAGTCATAAAAAGAATTTAAAAAAAAGAAACAAATTGCTGACCTTAAAGCTTAAAACCTTCCATATTCCCCAGGTCCCACTGATTCATTTTGTTTGGAGACCTAGAAGAAAAGGATTATACACCTCAGTGAGAAAGTGAGCCGCCCTTCGCGGTGTTCGCTGTTATTGTGGATTTTGACAGGGAGCTCTTTCTAGACTGCAAGCAGATTCTGGGTTTAAATTCTGGCTTCAGACCAATCAACAATAAACAAAACACTGAAATTGCAGAAGAGTCTTCTTGTTTTTCTTTTTCTTTTTTCAAGAAAATTATATGGGTTACAGATCACATGACTATTACAAAACAAGCGAGGCTTTAACAATTCCTAGCTGTGTGTCTAAACGCAAAAGCACTGTAAAACATAATAATATAGACCGTGCTATATTCAGACTGCTTGGTTTTCTATTTATGAACTTACGGTCCAAGAATAATAGGGAATCTTTCCAAGACTGAATCCCGAAAACCTGAATATAGTTAATCCAGTAAACAATGGCAAACATTTTTATCACAGTGCAAATGCTATTCTTAGAATACTAAAAAAAAAATTATGATAAACATATTCGGACAATGGTGCAACATTAAATATACAATTTTTAAGTAACCCTAATTAGAATTAGATTAGATTAGAATGCACTTTTTTGGTCCCAGATTGAAATATTTGAAAAAAAAAACACAAGGTTCCGTCAGTTATGCAGCTTAAACCCCTAACAATAATAATAATAATAATAATAATAATAATAATAATGATAACAGGCAAGGCAAGTTTTTTTATACAGCACAATTGAGACACAAGGCAAGTCAAAGTGCTTTACAGAGGCACAAGGATGCATTAAAATAAAAGACATTAAAATCACATTTAAAAAGACAAAAAAACTAAAACCAAAAACAAAGAAATAAACTGTAAAAGAAGTTCCATTGCAGTGATAGTGTATACTGGTTTAATTTAATAAAATATGCTGTAGCACATAGTAATGTTTCCAGCCTAGATTTCAATGAGCTGACAGTTGCAGCAGACCTCAGGTCTTCGGAAGCTGGTTCCACAGATGGGTAGTATAGAAACTGAATGCTGCTTCACCCTGCTTGGTCTTGATTCTGGGAACACTGAGTGAGCCTTTCCCCGATGAACTCGGGGATCTGGATGCTTCATACTGTTCTAGTAGATCAGAAATGTATTTAGGCCCGAGACCATTTAGTGCTTTGTACAAAAGTAATAATACTTTAAAATCAATCCTGTGATGCACAGGAAGCCAATACAGCGATTTTTGGATGGGTGTGATATGCTCAGCTTTTTTGGTGTCAGTGAGGACTCTGCATTCTGGTTTAGCTGCAGCTGCCTGATTGGTTTTTTTTAGGAAAACATGTAAAGACACCGTTACAATAGTCCAACCTGCTAAAGATAAATGCATGAACAAGCTTTTCTGTATCTTGTTTGGACAGAAATCCTTCAATTCGTGCTGTTTTTTAGGTGGTAGAAGGCTGATTGTCTTTATGTGGCTGGTGAAATTAAGGTCAGAGTCCAGAACTATGCTGAGATTTATGGCTTGACTTGTAGGTTTTAGTGTCATAAGCAATGACTTTTAATCTTTCTTTTCTGAGGCCAAAAACAATTATTTCAGTTTATTTCAGTGTTCAGTTACAAAAAATTCTGGCACATCCATGTCATGATCTGTGGAATGGAGTGATACGGTGACACAGAAGTGTAGAGTTGAGTGTCATCTGCATAAGTATGGTAAGAGATGTTATAGTGTTCCATAATCTGAGCAGGGAGTATGTAGATGTTTAATAGTAGAGGCCCAAGAATAGACCCTTGAGGAACCCCACGTGTGATTTTTGTTCACGCAGATTCATAATTACACAAAGTACGAATTGACACAAAATAGTCCTGGGGTGGCTTTCCCAAAAGCGATTGATCGTTGCGAATAACGAACAAGATAACTTAGTTCGTAGGAAAATAACGAGCGAGGTCCACGAGCCTTTCCCAAAAGCCGTCGTTATTTCAGTAATAACGAACAATCTCTAAGTAGTACTTTGTTGGTTCCTCCCCCGCCTCCGCGTAAGAAAAGCATGGACTGTCAATAACAGGAACATCAATCCCACGTTTTTCAGTGGTGAAATGTGTTATATTATTGTAACATCTGGCATAGGCAAATGTAATAATATTATAAAATACATGTATATATGTTTTATAATCAATAAAAACACACCAAAGCAACCCAAAATACACACAAAAACAGCATTGCAACATTCAGAGGGACATTTTACAACTCCCATGGACTTGTGTAGGCACCAGAATCTTCCACATGACCAAAGCACACTCTACAGCAGTGTGTGTTCTTTGGTGTGTGGTG
>JAODKM010000038.1:11904306-11914324 GCA_026780845.1 Petrocephalus sullivani
GCTTGGGATGTAAAGCCAGTTGTTGCATGTGGCCTGTAGATCTCCCACAAAGCGGTCCTCAGCGTGGATGAGAAAGGTACAGAAGCAGCCGCTGTCACCACCGTGGAGATCGAGCTCATGTCTCTGCCGATGATGCCTACGATGATGAAGCTCGACCGACCGTTCCTGCTGTTTATCCTGGAGGAATCTACAAAGAGCATTCTTTTCATGGGGAAGATCACAGACCCTACAGCACAGTGATAGGTTGTGCTTTATTCAATAGAGTTCCTGCAGGTTACCTTCTTAGCATTGCATTCATGACCAAGGTCTCAGCCATCGAGACGTAGGAAGTTATGCAAAGAACCTTTATCCCTCACAAAAAAAAAACTTCGTCCAGGCCAAAATTTTCGCCTGAGACTCTATTTATAGCATCCCTTTCATTGAAGAATACAGGAATGTTTTATGATTTAATTTCTTTTCATTCATAACTCATCAGGTGCTTTTTGTTATAACTTCTTTTTTAGGTTCTTGTAAATTTCTTACTGTTGTCCCTTATATGTTGCCATATCACACAATAAACTGATCAGCAAAATTAAATAAAAATACGAGTCCATTGTTTTATTCAAAAATCCAGAGAAAGGGCTGCTTTCTTGGCATCACTATTTTACTTCGACATAAACAGAGACATTAGAAAGATTAAGCCCAATTTTTTTATTAGCCCACAATCCATAGGAATAAAACACTCATTTGGTTTATACTGCGATTTCAATCTCAATATTGACAAATGGCAGCTCTGCTTCTGTTGAAGGAATGCAGTAGTTAAAAATCTGCCTTGCATGCAATCAGAAGAAATGGGTAGGAGTGAGACGTCCCTTAATAACTCTCTCAGAATTACTAATAAGGGACCTAATATCTTAGAAAAGTTAAGATTTATACTAAAAGGTTAACTGGAATAATTTAACGACCTCTGGGAGAAATCTATGCAAATGTTAGGTCCACCAGGGGAGGCTAATTCACCCTCTTAAGCCTTTAAAGATCTTGCAGTTACGCTTTGAACGCCATGCCCTTTATGGTAAACTCTAATACAGCCACCGATGTAACCCCATGCACCCTCTCCTTTGTGTGTGTGTATTTGTATCCTATTGTCTGAAAATCACTCTGTAATGGTAAATAAAATGGTACAAAACAGCCTTGCATATGCATTTGATAACTCTTACTGAGGTAATGAAGCGTGTGGCTGGGATGGAAAGCCTGCAGTTTCCCGCAGACCACACTCTGTTACTGACCGTGCAGTTGTTTTCACGAGACTTTATCACTGGTGAGTAGCACGGGCATTTCCATTACTCCTGGACGGAAAGTTGAGGGAGAGGGAAAGAATTGCATTTGAAAAACATTTGAAATATGCTTCATGAGTGCGCTCTATGAGTGTTTTAGTCATTTTTATATTTGCAATGTAAATGTGGTCACAAAGAAGCTCAACCTTTACAGAAAGTACACACTATTGTTAGTGAATGGTGAAAATTACATCTAATCTAATTTAGCTTCCTTAAGAATGATTGAATGATAGACATCTGTACAAAATAATTTCATAAACGAGGGAGGGATGCTACAAGGCCTTGTCCTTGCTTTCCTCCTGGCTGGTGGTCTCATATAGGATTTATCCTTCAGGGGGAAAATTGTTGTCATGCCATGTGTCTTCCAAGAAGCAAATAAATGTCTAACATTTGAGAGGGTTTATAACCTTAAGTAACACAGACTGCTTTTCAAAAGTCTACTTATCAAAATACTGATTCTATATACAGTCTTTATCTGTACCGCCCACGCAAGCATGAGAGGTCACCTAAGATCAATTTCTTTTCCTCAAAAAATAATGCCCAAGTAAGCAAAGGACACATTAGGCTTGTAATATAAAGCCATTTTTTTTATCATTATACTGCTTTCCTTCGTTACAGTGACAGGTTATTAACTTTTCCAACGAAACATTGAACACTGAAGACTGCGGACCAGCTAGTAAGGGGGTGGGTAGGTCACTTGCCAGGGGGGTTTAGAGAGTAAACTACATGCCAGTTGATGAAAGACCATGTGTTGTTAGGATAGGACTGATACAGAGTGCTGATGTTGTATAACTTACTGCAGTGTTTTCTCTGGTAACATTCACTGTGGCGGCCAGCCATGGCAAACGGAAAAACAAACAAATAAATTAATGAATGAATGAAAATACAAAAAATATAACCAATCGATCACATAGTTCATCGCCATGGTGACACGGTCTGGCAGCCCGACCGCCGTCCCTGTCCCCCCATGGACGCATTGCGGAATTTAGTCAGTCAACAGCACTAGATCACGCTGTTATTTATCAGATGCTCTTATAAAGCTCCTATGAAATGAGCTTACTAATTTTCCAAAGAGTAGAAAAACCAATGGGGTGTGTAAACAGAGCAGGCATTTGTTAGGTGGGGGCCACAACGCTCGCTTGTAGCCCATTGACACACACACCCACTGAAACCCACTTCTATATCGTTTTATGGGGGACTGTCTCTTGATACGACCCCCTAGTTGATAATTTCGAATGGTTTTGGCGCGTGTTCGTTCCTTGCCTGGACAGTGCAGATTGAAAGTGTCCGCGGTCTGCAGGTTTTTAATCTGTATTGCTGCATTTGGGATAATAAACTCCTGGCTAACTAATCCACCTGTGTGCTCTAATCAGCGCCCTGCTGAGATTGTCTCCGGGTTTAAATCAGCATCTCCAGTACTAACCCGTTTTTACATGGTCCTTCGAGACGACCTCAGCAGCAGCAAGGATGTCCAGCCAAAGTAAAGGTCATCCCCAAGCTAGCCGTACAACCTGCAGACCACATTATCGGATGGATCATGTTATAGGCTATCCGCTAAAACAAGAATCCGGGATATGCTGCCATTCCGAGCGGGAGGAGTCCGCCTGTGAAGTGAATAGAACATCCTTCATTCCAGAGCTACAAGAGCACACCGTCGATCTTCCCCTGACTAATGAAGTAGCCGACGATTGCTTATCCTTGCGGAACATGGAAGCATGCCTGAACGGCCTCGAGCGACAACGAAAGCGTGTAAAACGGGGTATTGCAGAACTGCACGTATCCCGCATTGCTGTCATGCCAAGTCATAACTTGGGACAAACCGCAGCACCGAGCTTGAACCGCTCTAGAGTATCTTCTCCCTGGGTCATCACTTGGCACTTCGCTGTTGAGAGTCCTCCTCCGTTTCCGAGAGTACAGAGTAGCCATCACTGGTGACATAAAGAACATGTTTTACCATGTGCATCTGCTTAAGGAGGACCAGTCCTTTCTCAGGTTCCTGTGACACGATATGAAGAGGGAGAACCCACCTGATGTTTATCAGTGGCAGGTTCTACCTTTTGAGACCACCTGCAGTCCCTGCTGTGCCACCTTCATGCTTCAGAAGCACGTAATGGACCACTCTCGGGAGAAGACTTGCGTTCCTCAGTTGAACACTGCTTTTACGTGAACAACTGTCTTCAGAGCCGGCGAGGCTAAGGGACTCCTCAGAAAGTTGCGACACCTTCTAGCTGAGGTAGGATTTAACTTGTGTCAGTGGGCTTCTAACAACACAGAGGTCATGCAAGATCTTCCAATAGAGTCCAAAGCAGAGAGTACTAAGATCTGGCTCACGCAGCCCAGCACTGATTCACAGGAGCACACTCTCGGGTTACACTGGCAGTGCTTATCAGACACCTTGGGCTACAAGTATAGCCAGATAGAGAGTGCTGAACCTACAATGCAGATGAGCTACTGTGTCCTTGCCAGCCAGTATGACCCACTTGGGTTCATAATCCCCTTCATGACCAGAGCTAAGGTCCTGGTTTAGAAGCTCTGGACCAAAAAAGGGGAGTGGGATGACTCCAACTTACCTGGGTCCACTAGCTAGCCAGAACATGCACATCTTCACCGATGCTTCAGAGCAGGCCTATGGTGCTGTAGCATACCTGCGTAGTAAAGGTGTAAATGGTAGGGTAGAGGTTGCCTTCTTAGCTGCGAGATCCAGAGTCACATCTAAACGCCAGCAGTCAATCCCTAGGCTGGAGCTCTGTGCCGCTCTGGCTGGAGCCCAGTTAGCGACCATACTACGGAAGGAGCTTACAATAGAGATCATGATGTCTTCTATTGGACTCTACAACTGGGATTATACAACCGTTCTTGCATGGATTGAGACCGAATCCAGATGATTTAAAGTATTTGTGGGGACTAGGATCACGGAGATACAGGAGCTGATGCTCTGTCAGTCATGGCGGTGTGTGGATAGCCAGAGTAATCCAGCTGACGATATCACCAGGGGTATGACATTGTCTCAGATAGCTGGGATCAGCAGGTGGAGCCAAGGTCCTGAGTTACTACAGGAGCCTGAGTCACACTGGCCCCGTGGGCCCATGGTGGTTCGGGTGGAAGATTATGAAGAGCGTAAAGGGACCACCTTCCATGGGTTGGCATCAGCAGGGTCAAAGGGGGAAGTTTCAGGTATTGCTCTTTACCAATCCTTCACCGACCTAATGAAATCTGTTGCTCAACAGTCTCATGGGGTGGCCGGTACAGATTGCAGCCCCACGGTAGATGAATTTAGACCAGCCAAACTGAAACTCCTGCCACATACGTAGATCGACAGATCGCAGATCATTCCCTGAAGAATGCTTTAGCACCCTCTATAAGGGACCAACTGGCAGCCCAGCAGATCACTTTCTGCTTTAACCCACTTAGCGCTCCTCATTTTGGAGAATCCTGGGAATGGGAAATCTGCTCAGTGAAGACAGCCTTACGCACCATCCTGGACCCACACGCTGGTGCTGAGGAGGTCCTGTGGACCGTGATAGTTAAGGTAAATATAAAGCCCTTGAGTTACATGTCCTCGGATACAGCCGATCCTGAGTCTATCACCCCCAATTCCCTCCTGATGGGGTGGCCAGATTCCGCCCTTCTTCAGGCGCTCTACCCCGCATCGAAGCGTCTCAGCTGGAGGAAATGGAGGCATAGCCAGGTGTTGGCTGATCAGTTTTGGAGGTGCTTTATTTGTGATTACCTGCCAACCCTTAAAAAAAGACAGAAGTGGCAGGTAGAGGCAGTCAACATGGTGATTGGAACCGTGGTTATGATTGTGGACCTTCAAATGCCAGGATCGGTATGGATGGTGGGCAAAGTGACAGCTGTTCATCCAGGCTATGATGGTAGGGTCCGCACAGTGGAGATCCGAGTCAAGGACAGAGTGTATATGAGACCAGTGGCTCGTCTTATCCGGGTGCCAGACTTACCACAAGACTCTTAAGACTCTGAGCCAAGGCCGCTGCTAGATCAACAACTCCCCCAGAAGAACAAGGCAGTGAGACTCTCTTGCACTCCCCCCCGCCCCATCCCAAGCCTTCGCCGCTTCATACCCTCAGCGGAAACAGGCGGGTCCGTGCCCAGCGCCGCCATGGCTGCAGGCTGCAGGACCGGATGACTGCTTGTCTATGCTGGACTATCTATCTCCACTTCCCCATTCCCCCCCCCCTTGTTGCAAGTCCTGTGAATATGTGCTTATGTTGCTGAGGTGTTTTTTTTTCTGTCCCCACAGTGTACTCCCTATTGGAGTACAGTCTGGGTGCTGTTTTTTTATTCGCCTCTTCTATCCTTATGTCTATGACTAGGTCGGTTACTGCAAAAGCATTTCACTGCATGTCGTACTTGTATGACTGTGTATGTGACAAATAAAATCTGAATCTGAATCTGAGCTGGCCTGATGAATAACAAATTTGTGTCCATATTTGGGGCTGGCTGTTAAAATTGCCAGCTCTCCTGGGTTCGTTTCTTTGACTTATACTTGCATATCTGTATGGGGGACTGTGAGATCTCTTGATAAGACATTGAGTCATGTGGGAAGTGAACTCCACCCCTTGTTGATAATTTTGCTTGGTTTTGGCGCATATATGGCACGTGTATTGCTGCATTTGGGATAATAAACTCCTGGCTAACTAATCCACCTGTGTGTAATCAGCTCCAGGGTTTAAATCAGCATCTCCAGTACCGAACACTTCTTCCCCTTTTTACAATAATAATAATAATAATAATAATAATAATAAAGAAACAACATGTATGCTTGATGTCTGAATACTGTAGGGTCTTTTTTACTGTTGGTTTTGATTTTAAGTTTCAGTTAAGTGCACACCAAAGACAAAATTATTATTCTTTAAAAAGTATGTCTATTTCTTAGCAATATGAATATGACCCACCATCCATCCATCCATCCATCCTTCCATCCATCCATCTTTTGGTTAGTTATCCTGTTCAGGAGCAGAGAGAAGACTGGAGTCTAACCTAGGCAGTATAAGGCACAAAGGAGTGCTTTACCCAGGATGACATGCATATGACTACACATAAGCATTACTACTGTTATTATTTGTAGCAATGTTGGGGGCAGTAATAGCAGTTGTTATGGTAAGAGTCTATTAACTAGGTCCAGGTTGATGAGGCTAGTACTTGGCAGCCATTGGGCCGCTGATTGCCAGGTGCATAGCAGAGATGGCTAAGAGGGACTCGAGTGCCGAGTTACAGTGCGTCTTGCCAACGATAGTGTCATTTCTCCATTTAAATCATCTGGAGGTTCGTGTTGCCATGAGGAATGCCCACTCCTGTGATCAGTAGCACTGGAAATAGGTGTGCATCAGCGCCCTCTCTGGTTATTAGCAGTAATGCAATGTCAGCATACTGCAGGCCAGCATGCCCAAGCATAACGTGTTCATAAAAGAAAAACATAGCATTGTGTTAATTATCTTGCATTGGCTTTGAGGTGGTATTTTGATTATTTCTCTAAAAATATGACCTACTGATTGTACCAACTTTCAGCAGCCTGAGCTCGAAATGTCTTCCTGTGTCTTTGCCTGTGACTGTCAGCACTGATTCCCAGCCCTATTCTTACAAATTCTTACAAAACATAGACTAATAGAAAGGTGCTAAGTTTAATATTTCACTTTGTGCAAATAGGTTAATATTACGTGGCACCGTCAAATCTGTGCGGTTTACTTACAGTAGATCTGGATGGTGGACCTCCTGGGCTTTAGCCTGGGGTGTATCGACCCCAGATGAATTTCCAACCTTTGACCAGCCACTGTGCTGGTGAAAAATGCAGCATCGTCAAAAAGTGAAATACTGACATGATCATGAACCTTCCATACTTCTAAAGACAATCACTTACATTGACAAATGCATTTTTCCAGATTATGTCACAATCTTAACAGTGTTAAATGCTATCACAATATGTCATGTCAACAGCCCCCTTTGATAACTCTGTTGGTAAAGTGGCAGACTTTGGAAGCCTCATTATGGACATCCTTGGGTTGTGCGTTAAGTTTAAAGCAATGAATGACGTAAAAACTGTTTCAAGGGCCTCATGGTCCAAACCAACCACAATGGTGGAACCGGTAACGTTACTCACCAGAACATATGTTTGTGAGGCCTTTAACCCCCAAGTGTTCCGGGTTCTGTCGGTCCCTGCTTTCTGAATCGATTGTTACTTTGGATGAAAGTCTTGGCTAATAAGAGGAAAATGCAATTAATCACGTCTAGTCGACATATAGGAATTTTACAGACCCGACTAAAGATTAGTGATCTTTATATAACACAACCTTGTGGTATTTACGTATAACAGGCTGTCGTTCTGATTTTAGCTTTTAATTTTGAGCCAATATCAAGCGATAAGTACAATTTCAATTTTTGTAATTTTTTTGGGTAATATTCCATAGACAGCACTTTTTGCTTTTAACATTATGAAATTGCTTTGATCCTTAGCTTTTTATTTCGAAAAAACCATTACTTTTATCCAGAAACCCCTGACTAAAGTTAAATAAAGCCTTGTGAAATCATGCTGGGTCAGTAGTCTAGTACTCATGGGTAAATAAGGAAATTTTCTATTTTCTAATGCTCTTCCACAAAGACCACACACCCTTCTTAATCTACGCAGTCTGATTCAAATAAATAAGTTGCCCACCACAAACTTTAATGATACAAAAAAATTGGCCACTATATATCAAGTCTTATTAATAATGCCCAGGCAATAAACCATGGGCAAAGGTGGAGGCGGCTGAGGGGTAAGACTCTCAGATCAACCCTTCTACTCTCATGGCTTAAGGAAGGCCAACCTGTGACACGAAGAGCTGCTGATCATATACAGTACAAGAAGTACAGCTCAAATCATGGTTACAGTCATCGCTTACAGATAATTAGATGTGTTTCCGCTCCATCTTTTGCTAGATTAAAGGCAAAGACAAAACTGGTACCTAGGGATGTGAAAATAAACACATATCTCTTTCTGATTCAGTACACTAACCAGCAGGTTCATGACTGCTATAACTCAGAACTGTTTCGTATCCTTCTTGTCAAATTTCAATCTAAATGTCCCTGTTTTGGTGCAGGCCTCTACAGCCAGAGAGTTCATTTGTTATACCAACTTATACCACTGCACTGAAGGGGGTAGATTAATTTTCTATAACCGCACACGTAGCGCCAGCCAGGCAAATCTCAGTAGTGAACCATTAATGCACAATTATCAGCTAACATTATTTAGCGGAAACTATAAAAGCAAACAAACTGATGCAGATCATTTAGACAACATCGGTGCTTCGGGCTAAGGACCAGATCCTGTGGTCAGTGATTATATGGCAAAATGATTCACTGATGTAATACACTTGTTTAACCTGCATAAACAAAACGGAATATCAATCCGTTTCTATTAATAGATAAACGGTAAATAAGTCGGATTTTACCTATAATGAAGCTGAATATGACAAGGTACATGAAGCTAAATGAATAAAACAATGGATAAATACAATATGATGCATTTTTGCCTCTGGATTGTACAGGCTTGGAGTGCATTAATTTGTAAAACCCCATTGGGCATTGTTGATGGAGCTGGCCTGTAGCGGCGAGGCCAGCCATATGGAGAAGGGGAGGGGGTGTGGCCTCTTTTTATCGTAGCAATAACATTTCCTGCCACGCAGTCATGTCGATGGTCATCGATTAATCAGACATCCTCATTCACAGGAGAGACTGAGCACCATTGTTTGCTATTAATTATGAAGTATGCGGGGGGAAAGAATATATATGTGCAATACACATGCTAATACACACGCTAACCACAAGACGCATCTGAAAGGACACCCTGCTATGATATGAGAGATTGCAAATTCAGATGCCTCTCAAAATCTGAGCCCTTCAGTCAGTGACGTGTGCCTGCTGTCCCAGAGTCAGGGCAGTTAGTCAACTGTAAACTGTAAATTACACAGTGAAGAGCCAGTGGCTAAGCATGTGGGTAGAGACAAAGGCTTGAGCATTAAAATGGGCTTGTCAGCCAAGTGTCTGGGCCGGGACGGCTTGACACTGGAAGTAACGCACTCAGTGAGCCGTCTGTGTTCTGGCTTCCACTGCGCAAAGAACATTATTTCAATTAACTTCAAAATTCTTCTGGCTTTGTTCCTGGTCTATTACAGCTGACAGCGAGATCCAGAGAACCGTGGGCCTTTTCACTCGCCCACAGGGGGAACCTTTAACATGACAGACTCCAAATCTGGAACAATTGGTAAAACACTCTAACAAATTAATATTTTACATTCATCAGGTACAACTGTCTTCTTCAGTTCAGGCTTTTGCATTTATACAATTTGATGTAAAACATTGTGCATGGACATTATTTATATAGCAAAATTACCACATGTAGAATATTGTGTTCCGGCCACATGGATTGTGGGCCAAGGTTTAAACCATATATAGTATTTTTGCAAAAGCCAAAATAAAGCTGACCTTCAGTGTGATAGACTGAGCAGTAGGAGACGTGAATACATTAAACTGCTTTGCAGTCATACAAAGCAATCCCTGGAGGTCAATGGTGGAATATTGCTTGAATGGAAGACATTTAAAACAAAGAGAATTGCTATTTGCTTATGAATACTGGATTCATTGTGGGGGGGGGGGGGGGGGGGGAAAAAAAGAAAAAAAAAAAGGGGAAAAAAAAAAAAAAGTTTTCCCAT
>JAODKM010000038.1:11930168-11943622 GCA_026780845.1 Petrocephalus sullivani
GTGGTGCTGAAGCACTTGCCCTTTTGCCCTCAGTCCAAAAAAGTGCCCTTTTGAAAGACGTGATTTTTTTTTTTTTTCTTTTTAAAGTGCCCTTTTTTCCCCCTGGAGCACTTGCCCCCCAAAATGAAGATACAAAAAGAAGATACAATACAACAGAACCTAGGGCTGGTGTTAGTCTGGGCTTCAGGTAAGTGTGGCTGACAGGATTAATGTTTACAGCACTACTATAGCCTGGATCCAAGTAGATATGCTCATTTTTAATTTGAAATCCCCCCACTCCTCAAATAAAAAACAAAACCAAATGTTGTTGCTAATAAGGGTCAAGATGTCAACGGGAAACACCTTGCTAGCATCAGTGAATTAGCCCATGAGGAAATGACGAAAGGCAGAGTCAGCGTTAGCTCTCAGTAATAACAGGTAACGGACGTCACACTTTGTTATTATAAAAACACTTCAGTAAGACTTTAAACCAAAAAATCTAGCAAAATAAACCCCAGTTTTTAGAGCCTGTTATTTTATTAGTTTTTAGTAGGTTTATTGTAAGTACTAAGCAGGCCTTGTTTGAGATTAAGGTAGGAAGGGTTTGTTAATTAGGACACACCAAAGAATAAAAAACCAACAGGGGTGATAAATTCACCGTTAATGTCAGCGTCAAGCTAAAAGCTTAGAGTTACAGTCATGGCTTCCTGCCGGCAACGTCCCGCAGCGAATAATTAAAAAAATGGCCATTTTATGCCCTTCGATAGTTCAGTCAATCACCCAGAATCCGAATGTCTTTGGAGGATTACAGCTAGTAATTCTGAGAGTGATTTAAGATGCCCAGATGCAGTATTAATTGATCACGTCATACACGGGGAGAAGGGATAGCACTCACGTCAGATACGATTAAGCATCCCAAGCCGGCAATTCATTCTGACTAAGCAATTTCAAATATCGTACTTAATGACGAGGGCAAGGTATAATTATATGATAGATATCGTGCTAAGTATTTGTTGTCTTTTCTGTAAGGAATTCCATTTATCAGGGCAATGTTGACATTGATTAAGAAACAGCAATTGCGACGTTTACTTTCAGAAATCTATTTTTCATTATCCTTCAATCTATTCGTAAATTGAAGTTAACAGCAATAAATGGAGGAAATAAATACGCAAATAAATAAATAATAAGAACATAACTGATTTTTATAATGGCTTTGGGGGATTTATAGACATAAAACAGCGTGACAGTCGTGGAATACTTTGGCTACATTTCATATCTGATTATGATGTTATATATGAGTCATTAAAAAGAAGCATGCCAGTGTAAAATGTCTGAAAATGATACCCTGTGTAGAGCAACGATGTTTCTCAATGTGCCCTTTATGCCTGGAACTCCTGGAAAGTCTAGACTCCAGCACCTGTAGTATTATGGCATCTGATATAACGCAGTTTGTCTTGTCACTCAGTAACAGGGAGACAGATAATCTGATCTTCAGTGATCTTGCAGGTGGTGACCCTGTCGATCTGCTTGTGCTGCTGGCCCCAGAATCAGCATTCCATTGCCCGTACGTCACAAATACTTCATGAGTATTGTTTTTCTATTCGGAACACAGAAACACCAACCTCCCACAGAATATACTCTACATATTGCAGCTACCTTTTTAAATGAACGGCACGTGGAGTCCTTACAAATAAATACAGTGCATATAGAGAGCACTCCAAGCAAGGGGGGCGCAGATGGGGGGGGGGGGTTCGCCTTCTCGGCCTCGTAACTGGCAACAACAAAACCAGTGGATTTCAGACTGAAGCTGGAGGGAAGAGAGCGTCGAGAGAAATGTGGAGGAGATGTGGAGCCAGGCTGTCAGAAATCACAGGCTGTGAATAGTCACCGCTGACAATTCGTTGGGAGCAGTAGTCATTTTGAATTAGCCTGCTACGTAAATACATGTAAAACACAGTAAAACCATTTTCTCGGGTCATACTGGTGCCAGGACATAAGCATTTAATTTAACTATTTAAGTTTGTGAAAATTTTACGAGAAAAATGTATCTATTGCTCTTTATCGTGACACCTCCGATGTCGCAGAGAGCGTAGGCATTACTCATAGTTGACACACCTGCTATTTTACAGCTTGCTTCTTTGTGCTAATTTCCAGCAGTAATGTCACTATACGCTCAATCGCTTCCGTTACCAGCATCAATACATCATCGACATCCCGTAGCGCACCCTTGACGTCTCGCGTGGAACTGTGCCGTATTTCGCCTTGCGTGAGACTCGGGATGCTGTCGACCAGCCGGGCCCCATGTGGCTTTGTCACTGTTCTGCACAGGTAGTGTGCTTTAGCACGCTGTGCTTACGCATTATCAGACGCGGGGCGAGGTCGGACATTGCGGCTCGATGCATCTCTCCAGCGAATTTGTGCGGAAACAGAACAAAGCAAAACAGAAGCAGGCATCTCACTGTTCGCACGGGGAGCAAATTAATTCCTTAACCAGAGTACGAAATGTTCACCACACTCCAAGAATTACACCATGGCGCTGTTAGTTCATTAATTCATTGCCCCCTGTTAAGAAAACTTTGGAATGCTCTGCACTGCCGTTCGCTAAATGAAAGACAAGGAGGAGACGATGAACACTCTTTTAAACTTGGAGGTTTAAAACTTGGAAGTACATTATTCAGGGATGGGGGGAAAAAATGAAAAATAAAAGCAATTATGAGCTTAACAAGGCAGAGGCTGGCTCTCTGGGATTCCTCATCTGCATAACGAGATGCTTTTGGAGTTCTTAATTTCTTTTTGCTTTTAGGAGGAAGAATATGCATAAATATACAACAAAGCCCGCAGATTATTGAATTCAATGGCAATTATTGCTGCTTTTGAAACCAGAATTTTTTTCAAGCACATATACATTTATCATGGAGATGCACTAATTGACCAACAGTAAGCGTAATTTCCACTATAAATGTGTACAGTCAATAAAACTATGTAATGTGCTACAATAGGTTATTCGTCATTAACAGATTGTACAGCGCTGGGGAGTAGTGCAACGCTGTGTTTTTATGTACCTTTGATATAATTCACTGTGACAGCTTTTCCTGCGTTTGTTGGGCATTATATGCAATTTCTTATCTGATCTTCGTTTCACAATCAGTTTTTTTCCACTAGCAGCCTCTTCCCTTTCATCACTGCGACTGAATACATCGGCCGTCGCCGTTTCGGCCAATAGCGGCTCACGGGGGCTGATAGCGAGGCTCCATTAATGCGGCCGTCCCGCGATGACCCGGGGCTGCCTGCTTGTGGGAGTCACGGAAAGGTGCCAAGAAGGGGGATCACCGCAGGTGCAGATGTCCCTGGAAGAAAATATGAGGACTGGCTATTCATCTGAGGCCCAGAGTTTTGCCTACTTTTGTAAGACCTCGGTTACCGTTTCCCACAGCGAAAATCTCAAATGTCTCCTCGAGTTGTATGTGGGAAAAAGTACAGCGTAATGAGGGTCACTGCCTTGAAGGAGGGCGCCTAATTAAACAGCCACAATGTGGGTCTCAGCCCAGGGGGCCTGGGCCTTACACGGGGAACATTTTATTTGAGTTTCTTTATGAACCGAGCACAGTGCTTTTTTTTTTTTTTAAATAGTTTATGCTGCCATTTATTTGTGCAGCTTGGGTAAGCTCTCACGCAAATCCTCTGGCTGTGTTATTTAAATATGAAAAACCCCGATTTGTGCAAATCAGATATAATCTGAATCCAACTCCTATGCAAGATAGGAAATAAAGTTTCATGCAGAATTCATCTGCATATTCTATCGCACAATGTTAATATGTTCAGTAGCATAATGGATATGAAACATATACTATACTGAAAACTACCTGCAGTTGTATATCTTTTTGTTTGGGTTTTTAGATTAAATTAGGCTTGAGGGAGAGTTAATGTTGCAAAAGAGATCTATACGGGAAGGCAGATCTATGATGGAGGGAATCGCCTGTAGTTGCCTAATAAATCTGAGGCATTTAAGGCTGATACAGATGATTGTATCAGTCAAGAGACGTCGGTCCTGGTTTTATATTTAAAGGTGGTTTGGCCTTGAGGTCTGATTTGGCCCCTTTTTCCTGCTGGCATATGCAGTGTAGACTTGGAATTACTGTGTCTTCCATACACAGTGCCACAGCTGTACAGCGAGTGTAGCTCGGGAAGGCCGGACGGGTCTAATTCATGGGTCTCCGGAAAGAGAGGTGCCCGTTAACCCCGAGCAGGCTAGCCCTTAAGAATAACAATCGGAAGATATAAGTATATATGTATAAGTTATCTGTTGGATAAATGAGGGAAAGGAAGACAAAAACATTCCAGCGATCGATGAATGGCAGATGGGGCCGCCGCCATGTTTGTGACGTCACCGTGACAACAAAGGCCAGTTGCGGGAGCGCCGTGACCCGGGAGGGACCTGCACCGCCACCTCCCACCGCAACGCGCGATTAAAAAGGGCCGCCGCGCGGGGCCTCACTTTAACAAATGAGCCGCAGACGAGAACGTCGGCTGATCGATGGCTGACAGAGCCGCTAACCTTTTTCCCCGCGCTGTCAGGGCCCGGCCGCCGCGGCGGCGACATCGACGTGGCCCGCCTTGCGCCGCGTCGCCGCCACCTCCGGTGCATCCCGCGGGGCCGTCCTAAAGGTTAGCGATCGAAAGGCGGACGGAGAAGTGCACCTGGCAGACGGAGAGGCGCAGGTGCTTGTTTTGTTATGTTTGCCGTTCCTCGGGGAATGCCCTGTGATGCTCGACGGGGCAGTCGCTCGGCACGACGGGGGAGGCCTGGCTTTCGCCGAATCCGATTGCATCCGTTTTCCTCCCTCTCCCGGCCTGCACGGCCCCCTCTGGGCATTCCTCTGCCTCACCCCGCACTTCCATCCTGTCTCCGTGGTTACCTACTGCTCCACACCCATTCGCTCTCCGGCACCTATAAGTGGTGTGAGTCATTCCCACAGGCCTCATTCCCAGCGTTATCCGAGCCTCCCTCTAAACCCATGTGTCCCACTGACACATCCTGAAACCTCCTACTCAGCGCCCCCACACTACACAGCCTTGTAACTGCGGACCACGGGCTGGATTTCGATTCAAAATAATGATTTTCAGCAAGGACTTTTAATCAGAAATGAATACGCCTCTTGCCTTGAGAAACGAAATTAAACGACGCCAAGCGTTATGTGTGAGCTTAGACCTTCCTGAGGGCCGGGGAGAAACTCATTATTACATCATTCCATTGGAAACTCATTATTACGCTCGCAAATGATTTATCGTTTCCCAGGGATCTCTTAGTAAACCTTAACAATTAACCCAAAAGCAATTAAAGATTGGCAATGAAAGGAATCGGCAAATTCATCTTTGGCAAATGGAGTACAATTGAAGAATTATAAGCCACTTTATATTATAGAATGGGTATAAGTACATTACAAATACATTATAAATTGTACGGTGTGTATAAAATCACATGTATGTCATTCGGGAAACTGCTTAGTTCAACAAATAAATAAATACATACATGTTGCTTATATATATGAGTGAATACAATGCAGATCTTAAAAGCTCAGGCCCAGAAAGTAATTTCATACATCTGTCTTATAGCCGCTTATTCTGAACACAGGGGCTTAGAAGCATTCCTGGGGTAAATTTTGGATGGCATGCCAGTCTATCGGGGGGCACGTTCCTACAGTCATACAATGAGGGCTACAATGTCTAGTCTAATGACACAGCTCTGGAGCGTGAGAGGAATCCCGTGTGCCGAGCATGCAAACTCGGAGTTGCGATCCGGGTTTCTCAGAGGGGTGAGGGGTGGGCTATCTGTGCTACCCATAGAGCCATCATGCCACTGTAGGTAATTTCATAAAGGCGTCAAGTACTACATGCTCGAAGTAATTTAAGCACAAGTTCGGGGAAAGGCCTCAGGCTCTGCCACAGCCCTGCCCAGGTTCTGCAGCTGGAAGGTAGATTGCTGGATGGGACTTTGCGGTTTATTAATGCTCTGCTCTCTGCGTGGCCTATTGCATACACATCGTTGGCACAAGTTTATGGTAGCTACTGACTAAATATGTATATGTGTCTCCTTTTAACTTCCTGACATGAGTACCAGTAGCACAGTTCCTTAATAGGCCTTCTGATTTCGCCTATGGCACAGCTGTGTTATTTCCTCGTATAAAAGCTCCCTGTTTGCACTGATCCTTGATTTATGTATTTAGACAGTGTTACCGTTATTTCCATCATAACTTATGCCACTGTATGTTTTGTGAAGTATTTATTCCCAGAAAGAGCAGAACCAATATGTGGCCGTGATGACATCGGCCATTAAGATTAATCAAGATTGGCGAGCGGCTTTTTAAAGCCAGTACTCGTTTCTGTTAGATATTAGTATGGAGAATGGCACTGGCATCGGACAGACGGGCCGCTCAAAGAGCTCGCCCCCATGTGCTAATGCCCCAAATGTAAAGGGAAATCCATGCTTCCTGCTGGGCTAGGAATTTAGCAATTTTTGTGCGAAATAAATCAAAGCAGCTTTTATTAAAGTCAAGCCTTAAGACTATTGTTTACATGATAATTACACTGCAATCTTTTTTTAAGGCTAATATTCCATCAATCCATCTTCCAACTGCTTATGCTCAGCAGGATGGGGGTGGGGTCTGTGGAGCTTATCCCAGGCGGCAGGGGGCTGGGGTGCACTCTGGACGGGATGCCAGTCCGTCGCGGGGCACACACGCGATGAGCAATTTAGAGATGCCAATTAGCCTAACTGCATGCCGTCGGGCTGTGGGAGGTCGTCTGGCAGGAATGTGGAGACCACGCAAACTCTATGCACACGCGGAGCAAGATTCAATCGCCCGGCACGGCAGGTGCCAGGCAATGGTGATACCCACTGCGCTGCCGTGTCACCTTATGGCTGGTATATGTCAGCATGTACGTGCGCAATGCTACAATGCTGTGCGTATTTAAGGCTAAGTGCATTTCTGAGATTTTCATCTTAATGGTTTTGGGATCTACAGCATGACTTGTCAGCAATTGTCTGTGCACATGCATATCCTATTAAAATAATTGTTTTTCTGCCACAGTGATAAGATTATGCCCACTTAACAGGAGGGCTGCCTGGCTGGTAGCAAGGGCTCCAGTATGTGAGCAGGAAGTGGCTAGGCTCCCTTCAGGGCCGCGTTCACTGAGGAGAGACATCTCGTCTCCCTGCTGACACGCCGAACGCACGCAGGGTACTTATTTGGAGTCTTCTGTGCTTTAGCTAGATTTACTGCTCGCACTGTGCCTGCCTGAGGCCTGTCAGATTGAGGGACTGTGAGGGTTTCTGGGTACCAAGCTTCTGTGCCAGGGCGTCTGGGCCCTCTGTGCTCCAGGGCTTCAGTGGGGCTACTAGGGGACCCACCTCCCTTTCAGGTACAGAGTTCTGCTCATCTGCAGCAAAATACACATCCATCAAGTAGCTCTGTGTGTGGCGGGATCTAAGAAATGTTCCTTTCTATGTTAAACCAGCAGCACTTACTGGCTAAGAGAAAGCGATGCTGTGCCAGTAATACCTCCCTGAGGCAAGGCTTGGGGACAAACAATGTTGTTGAACAAAAGAAACACGAAAAGGAGAGCTCCAGAAAATGAGAAATAATAATTAAACCACCTGTCTCCTCCAGGAAGTGGCAGTCTGTGCCGGATGAATAATTGATAGTTCATTCAATCAGCTCTTACGATCATAAACAAACACTTTTGTGAATTGCTGAGGCTGGCCGTCCGGCCGAGTGCAGCATGGTCCGTCTTCCGACAGATGAAGGGTTGAAGCTGCCAGGGAGCGTGGAGGAGAGGAAGAAATGTGATAAAAATTGCAGAAAGGTCGCGTCCGGCACGAGTAACTCTGGGGACTTAAGTATGGGTGACGCATCTCTGAACATGTCACAGAGGTCTTCAGGACGACTCTATAAAAAGAAAAGTCAATATTACTCTGACACTCATTATGAGATAGAGAGTAGGGGGCGGACTGCCTGCTCCCTGCACGGGCCACTCGTCGCAGGAAGTCTACGCTCTGATAACACATTCGCCAACGTGCTTGGCCTCGAATAATTGTTTCTGTGCACATCTGATTATAATGACCGACTTGACCTGACTGGAATGGGCAAATTAAATCCTCTTTTTGTTGAAAGACTATAACAGCAGGTATGCTGGTATCCTCCTGGACTCGAGATAGATCAGTCCATTCAATTAATTTTTTTCCCCATTATGGTTTAAAATAAAAAAGAGCCGGGAATATCTCTGCATCAGGTATTTATAGATGACAAGAGTGTGGAAGGAGAGGTGTTCAGACGTGCTGGGCTGAGGGTCTGTGTTTATTAAGGAGTAGGAAGCTATAGGTGGCCTTCTACTGATTATCTATAGAAGCAGTCATATGGCTACCAGTGAAGCATTTTAGGCATGAGCAGATAATACCCGGAAATAAGGGGAGCATCCTAATCCTCATCCTAATTGGTGTAAAGTATGAGGAATGGGCGTAAGCGCGGCATGACACGGGCGGCCACCGGGAGGCGCTGTATCCTCCCAGGCACAGTGACACGGCCTCGTCGGGATGCCCCTGCTTGATTTATACGCATGCCACAAAGCTCCTTAGTGCTGCCCGGGATGAGCCGCTCTTTCGGTAATTGTGGAGATTGCGTGCAATCAAGCCCGCTTCGGTGGGGGTGCCGGGTTGGTGGGGGGTGAGGGTGCCCTCGTCTCAAGCTAATTTAAACTGTCCCGCGCCCAGGATGAGAGACACTCCGTGTGGGGGGAGACCAGGAAGGCGACGCCAAAAAACTGCCGGCGAGCGAGCGAGAGCCGGGCTGCACCTGCACCCGCCTCCGTTCCATCGCCGAGTGTTTATCCCACACAATTTAACCGAACGGAGCAGCAGGAGGAGAGTGACCCAGAGGACGGCAGTGCTCAGATGCTGCGGGGACACAGTGATGGAGGATCCAGCCTCCATTCCAAGGCTGCTGGATAGCATCCCGCCTGCACGGCGACGCGGAGCAGCGGTGACCGGCCCCTCGGCTTCCTGGAGCTGCTCCAGTGTTTCTCTTTTCTGTGAACTGGAAAAAGACACAGACGCCCGCTTTAGCGGCACAAACACGCACGTGGCGGCAGACGAGCGGCACAAACACACGCGTGGCGGCAGACGAACAGAGCCACCGCATCGTGGATGTCGGATACTATGTTACCGTGCCAAGACGTAGAGCTTCCCTTTGGAGGACGATCCAGCAAAGATGGATGCTGAAAAAGAGATGGGGCCTGATTTAAGGCTTTGGCACATGCACAGTGTACTCTGTACTCCGTACTCTGAAGCCGGCCAGTATCCCGTGACGTAAAAAAATTGTGTGTTATCTCTTTTACACACAATTTACCTCTGTCACACCTACTCACAAAAACACACACACACACACACACAGAAGTTTGTATTCCTGTCTTTGTGAGGACAGTCTGTTCCAGGGGTGGGCAATCTTATCCACAAAGGGCCGGTGCGTATGCAGGTTTTCGGGATAACCTTTAGGTCATCTGTTCAAACCCCAGGTGTGAGGACTCTCTGGCCAATCAGTCTTCTAATTAGTAGCGTAAACCCACACGCACACAGTGGCCATTTCTGGATAAGATTGCCCACCTCTGGTCTAATCATTTCTATGGGGAAAACCCTAAACCCTAATCATGACACCCTTAGCCCCTACCCAGTCCTAACCTTGCCCATAAATAACCAAACAAAATACAAGACTTTTGCCATTTTTAAATCTTTGATTGCATTCACATATATCTATCCCTGTGAGGTCCTTTGGGCCTTGCACACACACCACGGAATGAAAAGGGGCTTTGGATATACCACTTTTTTTTTCTGAAGCACTTCACTAGGTGTTACCGTGTAGAGGGAGGTCTTAAGACAGACCCTTAGACTGCACAAAAGCATCTTTGAAGGCTGTGAGGTGATTGAGGCACACCCAACAGGCTCACTGTGAAGCTCATGTAAGAGCTCCCAGTAAGGGTCAGAATCTGCTCTTGGTTGGGCATAACCCTGTTCTTTCGAGTATTCAAATGAACGCTCAGCCAGAGAAAACTTTCAGTAACGGTTTACTTGACGGGTTATGAGTGACTTAGTAACTCCTCAAGTACGAATCATGAACAAATACAGTCACTGCACGATATAAATGAATGAACCACCATGATTGATTAATGATTAACGAACATGGGATTAGTGCATAGCTATCCATCCATTTTCAGGGTGGCATGGGGTCCAGAGGCTATGGGTGCAAGGCAAAGAGCAACCCAGGATGTGGTGCCAACCCATCGCAGGGCACACTCGCATACCATTCACACACACACACACACACACACACACCTATGGTCAATTTGGCAACTCCAGGTAACCGCAGCATGCTTTTGGACTGTGGGGGGAAACCGGAGTACCTGGAGGAAACCCCATGATGACACGGGGAGAACATGCAAACTCCATACATATGGAGCCACGGGGGAGACTCAAACCCTGGCTGTTAGGCAACAGTGCTAACAGCTGCACCACCGCGCACCACGGTGTACCACTGTGCCACATTATAAGTCAGCACTATTTGTGCCCCCTCAAGGAAAGTGTTACCGAACTTTCTGACGATTTTTGCAGTCTAACACAGCTCTGCTCTTTGAGATAATGGACTGTAAGAACGTGGCTGCAGGAAGGACAGGGCTGCTGGCTCTCTGCATTCATATTACCATTTGTGCTCAGGAAAATGAAAAAAAAAAAAAAATTGAAACCACCCAAATTAAGTGAGAATAAATAAGAATCTATGCATGCATCCAGACAGTGTTGTTTACGTTGTTCATAACAGTGTGTGATAAAGGTTGAGAAATCATTAAATCATGTTCAAAGTTCATACTAAAAACGAGATTTTAATATGAAGAGCTTAACAAGATTAACAAAGGCATCCAATAATTATCACGCTGGTGCCAATGCTTTTCACCACATTTTGCCTGTCAATCCGCAAGCTTGGCACCTCGTTAAAATCACCCACGACAACGTGACGGTTACCTAGAGCGACTTTTTTTTTTTTGTTTTTAGCGGGGAGCAAGTGCAGTACAGCCATGGCCACCAATAGGGGGCAGTAAGTGCAAATGCATAAGGCAGAATCAGAAATGAGAGATCGCGTTAAGCGTCATACAAGCGGCCACGCTCACACACAGATATATTGTATTACAATTTGTGACACCTGTTCATATATTTTCAGCTGCGCTGTTTTTCCCTCTTTTTCGTTCTATTATGAAGGCTGCTTAGACCCCCAGTGGAAAAGCGGTCTCTGTGGATGTCATATGTAATAAAGAGAGACGGGCATAATGCTAGCAGCTGAGGACCATATCTGGCATTTGGGGATCTGCGTTGATCTCGCGCGGGGGGGGGGGGGGGGGGCAATCCTCCCACGGGCCATGAGGATTGTGAGATTCACGGCTGGGCAGGGGGTTTTGGCACCCCCCAAATTCCCCCTGGCCTATTATTAAGATGCACTGGCACTGTGGCTTTGTGGTTGGGGCCCAGGCCGCCTTCATCTCTGTGCACCTCCAGCATCTCATGACCTCCCTCTCGGAGGACTTATGAATTACGAAAGGAGCTCCGGACAAGAAGCAGCAGATGAGGTGGCCATCCTTGAACTTCACACCTCAAAGGTGGAACGAGCAGTAATGCGCCTTCCTTTTAAACAAGCTTCCTTCTCCCGGAAAACTGGCGCGGTCCCGCCGCTGGGGGAGGAGCGGGGTGGTTTACGAGAAGCCACTGCGATGTAGCTAAACAGGGTTAGCACATAAACAGCCCCTGTGATCCCCGTTTACTGACAGTGCCCGGTATGTATCGCCTGGCTCTGCATCCTCGGGTGCTTGCTTGGCACGGAGACGCTCTCTGCGTTCAGATGCGCCCTTACAGGTAGGTAAGGCGAAGTGCACTGAGCAGTGTCCCCCACATGAACCCGGGGGATGCAGTCGTTTGGGTCTGGGGAGGGTGGGTGTATCACGGTAGCATGATCGATAGCCCTCTCTGCTAGCCACGAGCCGTTTTACGTGCCCAGCTCTTTTATTTATCCTGTATTTATTTATTTTATTTTATTATAAATTTTTTTTATCTTGTATTTAGCCTTTATTTATTATTTTCTTCCTATACATAATCTTTTAGCCCAAAATAAAAAAGGAGATAAGGGTTTTATGTTCGGCTAAAAACATGACCGTGACTGGGCCCCCGCCATGCACCTGTACTATAGGAGTGAGTTTGATACTGGAGAGGACTCAACCTCATTCATTTTCTTTAGCTGCTGGTCCCATTCAGGGCCACAGGGGCCCCGGAGCCTATGGGTGCAATGCAGGGAACATTCACACCTACGGGCAAACGGGTAGCTCCAATTTACCTCAGCATGTGTTTGGACTGGTGGGGGGAAACTGGTATGCCCAGCAGAAACCCCACCACAGCACAGGGAGAACAGCAACACTCCATACACGTGGCCACAGGGAGCCATGGCAGAAACTCGAACCCTGGTCCCAGAGGTGTGAGGTAACAATGCTAACCACTACACCCAAGATCTAAAACAGTCTATTTTCAAAAGAGATGAACGAGGGCAAATACATTCTTGGGAGAAACACATCTTTACACTTCTCTACACCCCTGCCTGGACCCACTGCAGATGCCCTTCACATTTTACTAATAGAACTGTTTCTGATGGCAGAACAAAAAATCATTGGTTCAGAGAGCTAACCAACCATATCTTGTGTCAGATGTCAGACCAACCAATCAGATGTCTTGGTCCTGTTTCTAGTTGCTTGGACTCACCTCCTCCACAATCTGACTGGTTGTCGCTTTGCCCTCAGAATGTATTTGTGTAAGTAAGGCTCCCATTCCAGCCCCCACCCTGCATGGCCTTGTTCACTCTAAAGTGCAGCGCTCTGCCCATTCTGTTCTAATGACAGGATAATATGTAACTCATCACCGTCACTGATATGGGTTATCTGAAAGAACATTCATACACTATGCAGAATGCAGCATCCAGGAGCTCTAAACGCAATCGCACGCAACAGAGGGACTGGCAGTAAATGCAGCCAAAGAACTGCGATCTTCTGTAATGCGGCAAATTTGCCTACAGGGGGCACGGGCAATCTCCGAGGCCCCGAGATTTTAGTGTGATCCCACCAAAGCCGTCAGATATAAATTGGTGGAATTGCTTTGAGGGCCTGTACTTAAGCAGGAGTCTTAAACTTGTCGCCTTTCATTGGTATCATATGCGATGGAGGGGCTAATATAATCTGAACGTGGCCTCGTCCGGACACGGAGAAGGGGCATCTCATTACCTGCGAGAAAGGGCCCGGAGTCATCGCAAATTACACACCAGCCATTAAAAGGAGGTCTTAATGATGGTTGACTCAGATCCACGATTGACCCCTAATGAAATCTCGGACAAGAGTGATGTGCA
>JAODKM010000038.1:12019345-12036626 GCA_026780845.1 Petrocephalus sullivani
GGTCAGGGCAGGCAGGGACCAGGAAGGGAACAGGCAGGGTCAGGGCAGGCAGGGACCAGGAAGGGAACAGGCAGGGAACAGGCAGGGTCAGGGCAGGCAGGGACCAGGAAGGGAACAGGCAGGGTCAGGGCAGGCAGGGACCAGGATGGGAACAGGCAGGGTCAGGGTAGGCAAGGCAAACACAAACAGGGAGAAAGCAGGCAGGGCTGAGACTAGGCAGGTAGGACGCAAGACAGGCTAAGTTAATTGCTTGGTGATGCAACGATACTTCGCCAAGTAGTTCGCAAAGCCACTTCCTTATATTCCGCTGGAGGGTCGGGGAGCCATGCTCCCCACCCCTCTGGGTGTGACACCGCTAAATTACTTTTGTTTAACTATTATACTAGAATTTAGGTTCCTGGAGTTTATATTTCGAAAACAACACGAATCTCCGCGGAGATTGTATTCTAGCTAATTTTATTTGTAAATCCATCAATTTATCCATGTGTCCATCCATTTTTTATAACTCATTGTCCAATGGAAGAATGCAGCCAATCCCGGGAGCCAATCACAGGCAGCAGAGGATGCAGGGCATCCTGGCACAACTCATCTGAAATCGAATTACTTCAAGATTAAATGTTTGGTCTAGTTTAGAAAATGTAATCAAATGTATAGAAATTGCAAACTGGTCTTAAATTTCACATACTCAAATTAAATCCTGTAGAAGAAAGTTAATTTCCCAACACCTATGCAGTTCCTTTAATTTTCTATACAGCTTGATGAATTTTGATGCCAGAAGTACATCACATGCTTTACCTGCAACAGGGATAAATCAAAAATATTATTTATATTCATTTAAAGGCACAGATAGGTTATAGAACATTTTATTTGAATTGTAGGTGAAAAGAATCGAGTGGGTGGCATGAAATATTTGAAGTCACAGTTGAAAAAGTCTAGAGGCGGAAACTTGCTGCAAATACCAATAACTTGTATTTGTTGAGCGGTTCAGAAATGTTTCCAGAGGCTATTTAATTCAGTGCTTCTTTAAGGCTCTTAGCAATATCTTCCTGACTCTGCGTGCACTGATTTTGAGTGCATGTGCAGTTCATTCCCAGGCCGGTGTTGCTTCTTGTCTGAAATACACGTTATGAACAGGTTCCTCGCCATAATGCCTCTTCGACGTGTCTGTCCCTATAGGTATAGTCACTCACATCAGGCTGGGAGAGGCCGGTGGATGCCGGGCCTCGGGAGTGAGGCGGTCGCGAGACGGGCCCAACGTCTCAGCCTGCTTTTTCATCTAGGGGCCGGCCCCTTCGGAACTCCTCCGCGACGCCTGTCATGCCCGTTTTCCAGCAACATGCTTCAGCGTGCCCCGCCACGGACACACCGCCCGGTTCCCTGCGATGCGACGTGCACGGGACTTGCTGTTTAGGGGTTTGGGCTGAACAAGAGTGTGTGGCAAAGGTGGTCCTGCGGCTTTGAATCTACATCTTAGTGTTTAATTTGGTCTTTCGCTTCCCACCAAAATATATATATATATATATATATATATATATAGTATATTTGTATATTATATATAATTGAACAAGAAAAAAAGGCCCATTTCTTTACTTATATCAATTGTTATTGCAGCATATTTCTACAGATCTCTAGTGTTACACTCACTGTGCACTGAATTAGGAACACAGTACCAGTACTGGATTGGTCCTCCCTTTGCTCCCAAAACAGTCTCAGTACTTCATGGCATGGATTCCACAAGATGTTGAACACATTCCTTAGAGATCCTGTTCCATGCTGACATGATTGCATCACGCAATTTCTGCAGGTCTGTCAGCTGCGCATCCATGCTGTGAATCCCATTCCACCACAACCCGAAGGTGCTCTATTGGATTCCGATCTGGTGAGTGAGCAGGTCACTGAGGAACGCTGAACTCATTGTCACATTCAGGAAACCAGCGTGAGAGCACTTTTGCCTTGTGATGAGGTGCATTGTCATGCTGGAAGTAGCCATTAGCCATTAGGAGATGGGTAAATTGAGGCCAGAAAGGGATGCACTTGGTCAGCAGCACTCAAATAGGCTGTGATCCATTGGTATTAACAGGCCCAAAGTCTGCCAGAAAAACATTCCCCACACCATTACACCACCAGCAGCAGCCTGGACTGTTGACACAAGGCAGGTTGGGTCCATGAATCCATGGTACTGATGCCAAATTCTGACGCTACCATCTGTGTGCCTCAGTAGAACTCGAGACCAGGCTACTCATCAGACTAGGCTACGTTTTTACAGTCTTCAACTGTCCAGTTCTGGTGCCCCTGTGCCCACTACAGCCTCAGCTTTGTTTTTGGCTGATTGGAGAGGAAGCCGACATGGTCTTGTGCAGTTGTATCCCATCCACCTCATGTTTTGGCATGTTGTACATTCCGCAATGCTTTTCTGCTCACTACAGTTGTACAGAGCAGTGGTCTGAGTTACCATCGCCTTTCTGTCAGCTGAAACCAGCCCGACCATTCTTCTCTGACCTCTCCCATCAAAAAGGCATTTCTGCCCTCAGAACTGCCGCTCACTGGATGGATTACACCTTTTTTCCACCTTTCTGAGTAAACTCTAGAGACTGTTGTGCAAGAAAATACCCAGAGATTATCAATTGTAGAAATACTCATACCAGCCCATCTGGCACCAACAATCACGCCACAGTCAAAGTCACTAAGATTACACTTTTTACCCATTCTAGTCTTGGACATAAACATTCACTGAAGCTCCTGACCTATACCTGCATGATTTTAAGCATTGCACTGCTGCCACTTGATTGGCTGATTAGGTAATTGCATGATTAAGCAGCTGTACAGGTATTCCTGATGCGGTGCTCCATGAGTGTGAATTCACCATTCTGTCGTCCTTGGTGCTGTTGGTCAGCTATACAGTGGGATCCCTGTATCCAGGGTTTCAGTAACCCCAGTGATCCAGGGTTTACCGTGATAAAAAAAAAAAATTCCAGAAATAAATGGTTAATACATTTCAAACGAAGTGCAAGCAAGTACAGGTTGTACCATTGTAAAATCTGCATTACAGATTAGGTACAGGAACACGATACTATACTTTTCACTGTAAAACGTGTAACAATATGTTTTTTTCATTGTCACTTCATCCTTTGAGGGGTATAATAACATGATTCTCATTGCTCCGTCATCCTTCTATAGGTGACATCCCTTCATCGCTCCGTCATCCTTCTATAGGTGACGTCCCTTCATTGCTCTGTCGTCTCTTGAGAATGAGGCTAAAACATCAGAATCCCTCTCATCTGAGAGAGTGCACAGTACTGTATAATAATGTACTTTATTATTGCTGTTTAATATTGGTAAAGTCTTACTGTGCATAAATTATAAATTAATCTATGTATAGGAAAATCCCGCTGTATATTTGGTCCGCGAGTTCGCTATTATCCGTGGTTTTGGGTATCAGCTGTAGGTTTTGGAATGTATCACCCAAGGAGGACGACTGTATTTATAGATATCGGACTAGGAAAGCATTATAAAGCGATGAAGCGGTCTGACTGCTTCATTATGGATTTATATGAGCATGCCTGTCCTGCCCTGGCCTTGAATGAGATGTTGGAATGCGACGGAAGTCATAGTGTGACCCCCGCCCCAGATGCAGGACCCCCCGGGCTGCCTTTAAAGTTGCCTGCGATGCTGGCTATGCACGCAGCATCATCTGTCGGCCAGACTCTAGAGATGCACGGGCAAGTCTTTGGACGCCAAAGCTGCCATGTTTTCCATCAGGGGCAGGGGCGAAATGTCGAGCATTTCTTTTCCATTTGAACATTTTCCAGGACTGCAATGGCGCAGAGAGGCTCCTTCCTCGGCTCTCTCCTGACCTTTGCTCCAGGTACCATCAGAGGCAGCGAGCACAATTGACTTCAGAGGGCTGCTTTGTGTTACCACGGAAACACGCTACCAAGTCCAGGCCAAAACCACATGGTGTGATGTGGCTTTTTTGGCCCACCAAAGAAAGCTTCTGGCAGAAGCCTTTGTGCCCTTCATTACGCATGCAAAGCAAAGTGAGAATAGGAATGTCCTACGTTTTCTAATCTATATACATACAGCTAGCATGATATCATCACTCACATCAAATTGGGTCCTGTTACCACATCAACCTGCTCAAGACGGTTAAAAATATCGGCCCTGATTTTCATCACCACATGTGTTTTGTCACAAAAAAAAAAACGTAACCCTACACTGTTCTTGAGGGGAAATTTCCAGACAATCATCAGGTCTAACCCAGCAAGCTTTGTGTCCAGCAGGACCTCGGCGAATCAGCGGTGAGTGAGGCGTTCTCCTCCTCCCCTGCTCTTAATTGTGGGGATGCCTGCAGCACCATTCCTCATTTGACAGATTGTTCTCTGCCGTTTGATCCAGGTGACTGCTGTGAATTCAGTGGGGAGCCGGACAGCGCGAGACACGTACATTCTGCTTCTCCATCGCGCTTGTCTTCTGGGGGGTGGGGGAGGGGGGGATTCTGGAGTGGCCCTGGAGTGTTGTGCTGGGTTCAGACACAACATGATTAAACGCCTGGCCCACAGGTGCCATTGAATAACAAACCAGGAAATCCACATTGCATGCACAATTCCCCGAATAAATAAACGGCGTCTCAGTCACTGCCTCTCCTCGGGTGGACGTTAAAATGTCTGCTCAGTCAGGGTGCTTTTTAATGCCAGCTGTTTCCTATAATGTGCATTTTGCCGCTGAATGGCAATTAGTATTATGAACGTGGCTGTCACATAGCTAAATCTTACGAATCGAAAAAAGAATTTCAAAACAGTCTGTCTGCTCGTTATATTTATGGGTTTACGGGTGTCCCAGGGTGGTGCTGTTGACCTCTCCTTGCTCTCAATCAAGCTATAAAGCCAAGGTCTGTGTGCCCCAAGAGCTCAGGCGCTAATGTCTGATCCCAGTTGCAGGTCTTTCCACACCTGTTCTCCTTTTGTACCTGGGTTACTTATTATCCCTCACTGCTATCGTTAAACAAATCCCTGTTTCTTCCTCGCATCCCTAGATTTGGGTATCATAGGTACATGTCCCTACCAATACTCAGGGGTTACTGTGTGTGTTTAGAAGGCAGGGGGGTTGGGGGCTGATTTGGTACCTCATCCACCTGGGGGCTGCCCCTGTTCCCCAGCTACCCTAACATTTACTCTCTTCTCAAGTGACTGTCATGTGTATCAGGTGTGGGGGGCACGGGGAATGGTAGGAGCGCGCCAAGCAGAGATGGGCTTGGCCCGCTGAGGTGGATTCCTCTCCCATTGGCACCCCCTGGATCTTACAAGGAGTGGAAAGGTCCCATCTGCTATGCTTTTGAAGCTCTTAGGGCTGAGAAGAATTGCATACCGCCCCCCCCCGAAGAGCTCCAGCTGCTTAAGATGTTTAATAATAAGGAGGCCGAGTATGGAGGGCACTCTCATGCAGGCGCCTCCTGCTGGCTGGCACGGCGCGGGCAGCCACGGCAGACTAGCCGGTGAATGAAGAGCGCGGTGCCTCCTAGAATCATTGCTGTGCCTTTCTCTTGGGATGACAGCTATTGAGGTACTGGCCTCGTGACCGGGGTGGCTCCGGGGCCAAAGGGCCTCAGTGTCGCAAAGGATCACCACGGAAAGTCGTGAGGCTTGCTGATTTATAAACATTTAATAGGAATTAAGGCATGTGGGAGGGAGACTCAGAGGGCCTTTCACCTCTAGGGTTGGGGGTTAGAATATAAACCTGTACATGCATGGCATTTGTATATTCCCCCTATATCGTGCCAGACTCCTGCAGTGTCCTTCCTCAGTCTAAAGGCATGCAGTTTAGCAGATTGGCATCTGCTCATCGCCCATTGCGTCTGTGCACCCTGTGCACCCTGTGCACCCTGCCATTAACCTGGCTTACACACTATGCTTTCTGGCACAAATTCCAGGCTCACCGTGATCTTAACCAGGATGAGCCCTTATGCAAGATGGATAGATGATAATAAAGCATATTCACTGCAGCGCTTCCAGTATTTTTAGAACATTTCTTAAGGCAGCTCTTCGGATCAGGTCCTTACTAGTGCCTTACTCTGCATTTTCAAGACATTATAGCCCACACTCATAACAGCAACCACTAATTCCATCCTATAATGTGTAGGTCAGGTGATCACCATGCTGCAGATTTCCAGGATATAACCCGGAGGCTTCTACGAGGTTCAGAACTGCTCCTGTCTGGTTGTTGTGAATAATGTTCTCTACATGTGTCTAAGTCGATGAAAGGGGCCTAATTAGTCATTCATCAAATTCTGGCTTGCAGGTAAGCCAACTGTAAGGCCACACGGCACTTGAAATATTGTACTTTCAGACTAATTAAACCATCTCTCAAAAGGGCTCTTTTAGAACTCAAAGTGTGAGTTTTGATGGTTCACATGGCGCTTGTATTTGTGCATGTGGTGATAAATGCCTGGTGTCTTTGTGTGATGCTAAATGATACATGTGTCTGTGAGTGTGGTGCTAAATGCTACATTTGTGTCTGTGAGTGTGATGCTAAATGCTACGTTTGTGTCTGTGAGTATGGCGCTAAATGCTATGTTTGTGTCTGTGAGTGTGGTGCTAAATGCTACGTTTGTGTCTGAGTGTGGCGCTAAATGCTACGTTTGTGTCTATGAGTATGATGCTAAATGCTACGTTTGTGTCTGTGAGTATGGCGCTAAAAGCTATGTTTGTGTCTGTGAGTGTGGCGCTAAATGCTACGTTTCTATCTGTGAGTGTGGCATTAAATGCTAAGTTTGTGTCTGTGAGTGTTATGCTAAATGCTACATTTGTGTCTGAGTGTGGTGCTAAATGCTACGTTTGTGTCTATGAGTATGATGCTAAATGCTACGTTTGTGTCTGTGAGTGTGACGCTAAATGCTACATTTGTGTCTTTGAGTTTGGAGTTAATTGCTATGTTTGTTTGTATCTGCTTGTGGCGCTAAATGCTATGTTTGTGTCTGTGAGTGTGGTGCTAAATGCTATTTGCTATGTTTGTATCTGAGTGTGATGCTAAATGCTACGTTTGTGTCTGTTAGTGTGACGCTAAATGCTACGTTTGTGTCTGTGAGTGTGGTGCTAAATGCTATTTGCTATGTTTGTATCTGAGTGTGGTGCTAAATGCTACATTTGTGTATGTGAGTGTGGTGCTGAATGCCACATTTGTATCTGTGTGCGGTGCAGAATGCAACATTTGTGTCTGTGTTGCTGCATCTGTTCCTATGAACGCGATGCTAAATCCCAAGTCTGGTTAAGTTTATGTTTGTTATGTGAAGTGATACTTCTGCTTGTATCTGACTGTGGTGCTAAGCGGTACGTTTGTATCTGTGAGCATGGTGTTAAATGCTACGCTTGTGTCTGTGTTTTGTGGTGCGAAATGGTACTTGTGTTTGTAGCGCTAAATAATGCTGGTGTTAGTATCTGCATTTGTGGTGCTAAATGCTGCGATTGTTTGTGTCTGTGTTGCTAAATGCTACCTTTTTTTCTGTCTGTGTTTGTGGTGCAAAATGAGATTCTTGCTTCTGGTGCTGAGTAATACTTGTACTGGTGTGGGCAGGGATGTTGACATTTGCCCGCTTCTATCATTCTGGAGAGTATTTTATTCTTTTCCATGGCTATAGATGGTCAAAAAATCCCCGCTGTCGTCGCTTTACCAGCCACATTAGAACAATATGTCATTTCCCAGTGCGGGCCACTTCGAACCCGAGATCTTGTAAAGACTGCTGAACTAATTTATTGACTCAGATTGCCACTTGCGAGCAGTATAATGCTAAAAGGACTCGCCGCCATCATGTATCATCCACCGTGGAGGCGAACAACAGAATTACTCAATTTGCCATGTCCGGCCAGCCAATCCAGCCACTAACACACCTGTCTTCAGTTTATAGGATTGATGGCACCAGGACAACAACATAACATTCGAATTTTATCCTCTGTCTGAAAATAAGTGAAGACATTGTGACCTGCAAATCAGGATCTCTTTTTTGAACAATCCCTCTACATTTAATGCTTTGTATCAATCATTCATTAAATGGATCCATCCTTAGTCATTTATCCAGTGCATCTGGAGTTTGTCCTAGGGAGCAGAGGGTATGAGGTAGGGGGAACCCTGAATGAGATGTGAGCTCATCATAGGGCACTAGGCAGGGGAGACCCTGTAAGGGATATGAGCTAATCATGGGCACGAGGCAGGGGACACCCTGTATGGGATGTGAGCCCATCACGGGCATGAGGCATGGGACACCCTGTATAGGATGTGACCCCATTACGGGCATGAGGTAGGGGACAGCCTGTCTATTAGTGATGTAGCCTAGACCACCTAAACCAAGACTAAGTCATTACCAAGACCAGAGTGTATCAAGACTGAGAGAAGAACAAGTCAAGATCCGAAACGGACGATTGTTTTGGTCTACATAACACAACACACTATAAAATGTGGGGCATAGGTACCATCTTGGGGCTAGGCAGTTTGGCCTAAAATTTGTGTCACAGCATAATTTGAACCATAGCTGTTTTTTCTTAAAATTTCAATAAAAATGCTTCTGGACAGGTAAAGCACAGATATGGCTACTGCATGATGCAAGGGCGTAGGCTTGGTCTCAGTGTAAAAACCAGCACAAAGCGTGCACATCCAAATGATAAACGCTGGGTACTGGACAGAGGAAACAGACAGTGAAAAAGCATGGAGTTCGCACCCTAGATTATGCTCCAGAATTTTATTTGCGTTTTGTTACCCTAGGTGACGTTTCAGGGCCAAGCCTTTCATCAGACATTCCGATGAATATGTATACGCTAACATATAGAAACAAATGTAACTTTTTTTTCAAATAAGAGGCACCTAATCGGTTGTATTGGAACTTTTTGAAGCAGGGTGTTTTACACCCAGTCACAGTACTGTGTTAACAAAAACGCCTTAAAAAAGCCGTCTTGAAATAAAACGTCGAGTCCTCTATGTCCGACACCAAGACAAGACTGAGTCAAATTAAAGTCGATTCCAAAACGAGACCAAGACCGCAAAGAAGTAATCTGCAGACCGAGACTGGTCTCGAGTAACTCCAACACTACTGTCCGGGACACAAACCCATCCCGGGTCACACACTCATACACAGTAAGATGATTTCGGAGGCACCAGTTCTCCTGAGGACTACAGGAGGGACCCCGAGTTCCCTGAAAAAGCCCGTGCAAGGCACGGAGAATGTACTACAATAACAACAAAAAACGGCAGAGGAGAGAGACCCTAGAGGACTGATGACAGTGCCGCAGACTGAGCTGCCTCAGCACCACAAAAGTCAATAAATCACAATGATATGAATTCACATGGCAGTGCCCACGCTCAGCTTCCTGGCTGTTACAGACGTGCGCCTAACATGGGCAGTGTTGCGTAATAACTGCACAGATGGGATTCTTTCCCCTCCGTCACACAAACTTCACGGCAAGATCACGCAGCCATGGCAGTGTGTGACGTCTTGCTGCAGCTGACCCACTGCCTCTATACGCTGGGTGTGTCGCCACCTCAGGTCCGGGGCTGCTGTTCTAATGGATTTATAACTGAAATAAGCCCTGCAACAATGCCCCCCACCTCACCACGGGATCTATTTTCACACCCATGGGGTGTAAGACTAAAACGCACTGTTTGGAATTCCACTGCGCCGTGTGAACATGACACAAAATAAAGCAAGTAGCTAAGCAAATAGAGAGACACACAAACAGATGTAGCTAATGATGTTCAGACTAGAAATGTTTGTGATAGCATAAATAACGCATGCGGGCCTCCATTTCTCCCAGAACAGAGATTATGGGGCTTCAGCTGGACCCCAAGATCGGCGAAATATCTGATCAGAGGTGTTTTGTCGCCGCGCAGGTAGAGTTCTCGACCCCTGGAAATGGCAGCCTGAGAATGGGTCATAAACCCCGCTCTCCAGGGCCGCGCGAACACACAATTGACTGTATCTATGAGTCCCACATGCATGAGTGACATTTTAACTCTGTGGAAATGGAAGGCTTCTCTATCCCCCACCCCCGTCTAAGCAGGACCAGACATGCGGCCATGCAGCTACAGCACTAATAGGTGCGAAAATGTGCCAGCAAAGCCACTCTCCAGTGCCTGCCAGGCCCGTGATTATGGCTGAGGGGTTTCTTACAATGGTTATCCTCCCAGACAGGAGCAATTGAAGAATCATGAGCCCTTTGATGGCCCAGCTGAAAGCCGAGGAAGAGCGTAGGACCAAATACGCAGCTGTACAGCAGGAAGTGCTGTCACGGAGACAAGGTCCCTCTGGATGGGAGATGGGCAGGCCGCTCCTGCCCCGGACGCCAGCCTGATAAACTTCCGTGGAGATAATAGAGATGCAGCCTGTGCACTCCAACGAAACGCTACGGCGGGTTTGTGGCCCAGATAAGAAACACAAAGACAAGCGTTTTGATACTAAATCACTGGGCTTATTCGTTTCTATTGAGTGCCAATGTAATAGTCGGCCATTTCAAAAAATGTGCGCCTTCTTATGAAAAGCGATTTAGTATATTTTAATAAATTTTTATTGCCGTATTAATTTTCTTTTTATAATAGATGCTTTCCAATAGATCCTTAGACTTGGTTAGATGGATATACAACAGATTTCGTTATACCATATACAAAAACTCAAATCTGCACCTTAAATCTTGCCGTAATATCAAAAGAACAAACTGCTCCAAGTGTTCGTAAAGCCATTTTAACTAGTCATTATGACACTTTTTACAAATGTATATGTAAATGTATATAGGTGGGAGACAGAAGTTATGATATTTCCTATTTTACTGTTTCAAATAGCCCCCAGACGGCATGAAAACCACAGCATGCATAATGCCATTGCAGAATAATATGTCTGCCACTGTACACTAGGAGGCAGGGATAATATGACATCCATGCATTTTTGCCGTGTTTGTTTGTTTTGCCCCCGATGCAAACGAGAGAACCTTCTACATGGGTCATTTCTGCAAATACAAAAGAAACAGCAACCCTTTCATATCTCGCCTGAAAAGAAGCCGGTGTTAATACATTTTCTGAGAAGCCTTTTGTCACCGATACACAGACACTAAATATGATAGAAGTGCACTTAAAGTACGGTACACAGCAGTTTTGTGCAAGACTCAAAGTGCCAGCCGAGTTTCTCACGGGAATGTCCTTTCTCTCTTTCATGGTATATTCTCTTTTTGAGTGGAATATATATATGAGTGTGTGTATTTATATATATATATATATACATGTATATGAGTGAATATGTATGAGTGAGTGTGGTTTTGTGATGTGCTCAGACAGTGTGTATCTTTCCAGCAGAAAGTCATTAGGTGGCCACCATAACAGGCAATGTGACATACCCCCGACAGATCCGCGCACCGTTGACACTCTCGGACAGTTAGGCACAAAGGAAGAAGTTGAAAATGCATTTTTAATGGAACCAGATGGAAAGGGAAAGCGCACACTGCATCCATGGATTTTCCTTCATTAAAAAAAACAAGCTGCTGACAAGCATAATGAGGCTAATTAGAAACAGGGGACGTCATAGTACAGGGTCATGCGGTTCCTTACATGTAATCCGCATTTCTGTGCCTGATTTCACGGACGTAAACCGGATTTGCTCCTTATCTATTTATTTTTAAGGCTGCAGCAGTGATATTCCACCCACGTAAACAGAAGTGTGGCATTATTCATTAATGTTTTAAGGTAAGCCAGCAGTACATGGCACATGATGACATACAGAGTGCGATTTCCTGTAACCTTAATTAAACCACTGAAAATCTGAGACAGCCTTAAAGACTCGATATTCTGTGTTATTATGTGTCAGAAATGGCCGTGGGAGAGAGGACAGTACGAACAAGCGGGTACTGGAATTAAATGCGATTGCACACATGGCGATACCCATAACCTCGTCTGCATGCCTAAGACAGGCTTTGCGAGTAAACACACTGACAGCTCAGACTGAAGAATGCATATTTCACATTTATTTCAATTTTTTTTTTACGTCAGTGTCATTATTTGGTTAGGTTTAGATTGCTGTTGCAGACTTCATCACTTTATGGCTTGATAACTAGTTTAAGTGCAAGGCAGCGGCGACATGGATCGGTTGTGGCCTGTTGTACTGACACGATGTCCGACTCAATATTATTGACCTTCTGTCTATTTAAGCGATGTGTCAAGTGAAGACTGACACGTCACCAATCACTCAGCTTCTGTGCGCCTCTCGCCCTGTCCTGGATAAATATTTGGAGGACATAATAAAGTACGGTCCCTTCATAAATAAGGCATGTTTATTCATGTCGGGAGCACGCACAGGGCTCCCGAGCGCATGGGTTAAAACATTTTAATTTCCATCAAAGTGTCAATGACCTTTCCTTCAAAGAGGACCGGAGCTGACACGCTAGCCATAAAGGTTACCGTCTCCAGCCCCAAAAGGCATTGACGTCTCGGAAATGGAAGACAGATGTCATGTGCCTTGTGGTTATTTCATAGACGCAAAGGGATGTCCATGCATGTAATACATTTATAAGGCCTCTCTTGTCAACCCCAAAGAGATGTTGCCCTTATGCTTCCTTGGGAATGGAGGAATAATACAGCAATCTATGCAATATGCAGTGATGTCATTGCTTTTAATTAGTATTCCAGCCCTTACTGCTACTGGACTGTTGCTATAAATATAACAACAATAAGTACAGCAGCATTTGCAACACCACCAACAATGATAATAAGCATAATCACCATCATCAACATAATGGGTAAATGTAATAACAGTACAATAATAGTACAACAATAATTGTCCCAAACTGCATAAGTTGATCTTAAATGATTAGGAGTGGCTGATCTTCGGGGCCGATGGAGCCACATGGTAAATAAAACTGTTACTCTTCTCCCTTCTGCACAGCTGCTGTTTATTGCTGTGAGAAGAAGTTATGAACATGGAAAGGGCTATCAAAGCCACCAGAAATGTCAGAGGTGGGCAGGGACGATTCGGTTATGAGTGATATGCTGGTCCCACACGGACAGCTCGTGGTCATTTGAAGAGCTATTTTGGGTAAACAGGGAAAGGAGGTGACCTTGCTGGTCCCACGTAGAAGCCATGTGATCATGTCTTCCCACCTTCTGCAGTTGTGGGGCGGTTCACATGAGAGAGAGCTACAGTCTTGCCAGCAAAACATGCCGTAGAAGCGACTATACACACCTAGCTGAAGTTTGGAAATCGGAGGCTGGCTGTGTTTGTAATGCGTTTATTTTTGTGGGTCTTAAAAAAACTATTATTAAACAGCTCGATTTTGTCAGGTCCTTAAGCTGCAGAAATAATGTGAAATGCCAGGTTGCTTTTAAGTTGTGTAAGTTCCTGTTTGTGCCTTTTTTTCTCCAAAATCACTGCTACCTACATCTCAGTAAACAGAAAAATCCGGAAGGCATCCTCAGTCTCGGCTTCTGTCTCAGCTAACAACTTCCTCACTTCTCTTCACAACCCAGCCAAGGAGATGAAACGCAGGAGGACCGGCCTAGCGGGAACCATAAATAAAATGCGAGGAACCGCCGAGGTTTGTTACGGACGCCAGTGACATATCATAGCTGCTCGTAATGCCAGAGCGTGATGGCTGAAACCCTGAGAGCAAGGCTCAGGAGTGCTGCCCGGCGTTAGGCAGGAAGCCATGTCTGTCAGACTGTGGAGGAGATGTCAAGAAACTTGAAAGCAGCTCTATCAAAATTTCGGAGCTCTGGACCATATGGTACCGGACAGAGCGTGAGTTTTTTTATCACCCTGGAGCCGTCAGGAAAAACTGCAGGCGTTCTTTACCGGCAGTACCCAGCAACGTCTTTCTCAAGGGTGGAGGCTTCCCCTACAGATGTCAGAAGAGACACTTTGTGGAATTCAAAGGGTGGGTGTTCTCACATGCATGTCCATGTCAAACTCCTGCAGCTACTGCTAATAATGCCTGAGTCCCGGAAACAGTAGCAGATGCACACTGGACACCCGCACTGCATTGTGGGGATTCACTTATGCATTTGCTGGGCAGGCTGACTTGACAGGTGAGTGAGAAAGAAAACCAGGGAAAAGATTTATCACCATTTAATACATGGAGGAGCTACTTTACTTCAGTTAAAAACATGATTCATCAGTGAGCAGCGGAGCTAATAGTCCTGGAAGTGCTGCAAAGCGTACTGCAAATGCTGACATTCCTGTCCATCTGTCCATCCATCCACAACCAGGATGCATGCCAGAAAGCACAGGGTACCAGGCAGGGAACGCCAGCCGAGCCAGGATTCTAAACTAAAACAAAGTGCAACGACCATTTGCATGACTCATTCCTAAATTGTATTTTTGCAGTACCCAGCTGTTTTTTGGGCAAAAGGTAGGCGCACACCGTGGACAAGACGCCAGTCCCACACAGGGCAAGCAGTGATCCGTAACATATGCCTGCCAACAGGGACCTCAGTAGAGCGAAGAGGAATTTAGAAACATGGAATCAAAGGTCTTTTGTGTTTTAGGGCCAGGAGCAAATCTGAAGGAGCGCCTGAAGGAAGGGCAGGCAAACATGGAGAATCGTGGGGCCTGCCGGGGCTGACCACAGAGGGGGGAGGCTGTGACTGGGGGCACCCAGGGGGGAGCAGGAGGTAGAGGGAGGCCGCATGTCCAGCATCCCCGGTGTCGCATGCTGGTAAATGGACTGCAAGCAAACTGAATTCTGTCCATCCATCCATCCATCCATCCATGCATCTGTCTTCTAACTGAATATCCTGGCCAGGCTCACGGCATTCGGAACAAGATTCGGCTACACCCTGGATGGGATGCCTTCCATCGCAGGGCACGTTTATGCACCCATAAGGGCACATGCAGTCACGCTCGGTAGCGCACAACACTTTCATTTGTTTATTATGATCGAAGAGACTTTAGCGGTTACCATTCCCTGTTTAAGAGAGGCTTCACAATTCCCCTGTCACTACCATGAAATTGCTCTAATTTATGACTGTAGAAACACAAAGCACCGTGCTGTCTCTCATCATTCACAATCATCTGCCAGATCCCTTGGGCAGCAAACTGCGCAGTCATTGACAAACCAGTCACAGCACTCAGCCCCAAATGCAAGGCCCAGGGCTCTGTAAACTCGCTCGCGTTTCCTGCTGAGTGCGTGGGGTATGGCACCGACATATCAAATGTGGACCATTTTCAAAAAAGGGGGGCACTTTTCAAAGGTGGTGCTCTGTGTCTTTACCGACAAGTGATGATCGTCCTGAAAATGGCCCCTGAATATGGGGGGAAGATTACAGCACAGATCCGACTGTAAAAACTCTTGGATGTGCTGACATAGAAAAAAGGGGATGAAGCTGCCTTCGGAATTCTGCTAAACACCGTCAAAGGGTTAATTGGCACTATTCCCTGAATTTGTTGCTGCCCTGTTGCTCCACTAGAGGGCACCATTTCATACGTGTGCAGCTGGATGAAAAATGTCGATTAAAGCGTTGCATCTGACAGCATCTACTGCATATCTGTAGCATTCGCACTTAGCGTGTTTCCCTAAGCCGCTCTCAAAAGAAAAATGAGTACACAAACCATAAAAGCCTTAAGGAATAAAGGGGAAGTCAAAGGGTTCCATGAGTGCTGTGTGTTGTGAATACTGCCGTAAACACGCCGGTCTGAGAAGTAGGACTTTTAGCAGCAGCTTTCGCAGCTTACACTGCTTACACACGGCAGCACTGCTCCGCAGAAGGGGTGAATAGATGATAGAGCTGACGCGTGGCTCCTCCAGTCGTGTCACTGGACTTTATGGTGCAGCCCGAAAAGCAAGAAGAACAGAAAATTTGTATATAACAAAGTGGGAAGACTGCTACCCGCAGAGCGACGGGCCTCCACACCTGCCACCTACCCATGTTTACCAGCTGACACTTTCACCAGGCCGTACAGTTTTCGCAGGAGTTGTTCTAGGCCTCGCGTAGCGTGACAGAGTGAGTTTCACATTGTGGGCGACAAGGCTAGTGGGAACGGAGTGAAGTTAGTACTCCAGGGTGTTAGGGGGCAGCAGTGTACCGAGCTGGCAGACGACCTTTCATCAAATGCGTGCCTCTTTCCTTGCATATGAGAGCGTCTCCACACGTATTCCTGTGTAAGCTGGATTCCTCTGTCACAGTCCCGGAGAGGCATGCTGTGTTCAGAGCCTTTGTAGCATGCTAAACAAAAAAAAAGTCAATAATAAAAAAAAAAATTACTACTGACAAAGTAAGATACAGTATATAGAGCTCAAAGGAAGTCTTGGGACGCTTGCTTAATTCTGTAAAAATGTTTCATAAGAAAGGTAGATGACAGACAATATGTTTAACATACCGGCACATATTTTACCCACAGACATATTCTTTATATAAAGTGTCATAATTTTTTTGACTGACTCATTCAGTTCTGTTCTTGCCATATAGCAGTTAATTACAAATGTAGTCAGTGCCCCCCAAAGGGACACTAAACAATAATGTCTGGTGTTTTATGTCATTGCAAAGGTGTTACTAATTAAAAACAACCCAATGAAACTGCTTGTCAATGAATTTTTTAACTCAAAAAAAGCTCTTTTCAAACTACAGTTTGGGTTTCAATTTATTACTATTTGAAATTAACGTTTTACTTAAAAGTACTGGTTGTTTCTAATGTGACATACATTTGATAAACAAATGAAAAAAAGCAATGATTTTTTTCTGTCTATGAGTGCCACAGTCTATGGTACTTCCTGGTTATGCCGGTCGACCTGTATAAGCTGGCCACTTTCAAGAGGTCAATTCACAGGTGACATGCAAAAAACACAAATAAAAACCCTATGTGTGTGTTTTTATGTATATTTCCATTTATGGTGATCAGCACTGGACTCTCCCGCCGAAAGGGTTTGGGGCTTCGGCCTGTGATGCTTACATGCTCTCTCTCTCTGTCTCTGTGGGTTTCTTCTAGGTGCTCTGCTTTTTCCTCACTGCGAGGAAAATATGAGTTAGGTGAATTTACTGTGTGAGTGTGCTGCCTTTTCTGGACGGGCATCCCCTCTGGACTGCCTTCTACCACGCCCAGTGTTCCTGGGTTAGGCTCCAAGCTCACCATGACCTTGAGAAGGACATGTGATCATGGAAGATTGATTACACTTACAGTGGAGGAAATAAGTAATTGACATGTGCCTGCACATGTCCCTTCTTGAGCAGGGGGACCATGCAAGCACTGCAGAATTTTAATCCATTGCGGTGTAATGTGTTTCCAATGGTTTTCTTGGTGACTGTGGTCCCAGCTACTTTGAGGTCATTA
>JAODKM010000038.1:12060476-12070914 GCA_026780845.1 Petrocephalus sullivani
TGGAATCCAGTCGCGGGCCGGATTGAACGGCTCAGCGGGCCGGATTCGGCCCGCGGGCCGCCAGTTGATGATCAGTGTTTTATACGCTATAGCCCTTTGGGCAGGGGTAAGCTAGGGGGGTTGCTAATTAACAGCCAGGTCCCTGGATAAGGCAAGGCTGCTCTGACTTGCCCTTGCTCTGTAACTTCATGCAGTTGAAAGCATATTTCAGCCTTTTTATATTCTGTCTTCTGGATGTTCAACCAAGAGCGGAGAACGTCCTTAAAGATAACCTTAAACAAGATTATTTTTCATCCTAAGAACACTACCAACACAGACAAAGGAACAAGGTAATATTCCTGCAAGTCGATGCTGTTTCTCCTCCTTCTGAATAAAAAAATCAGTACAACAGATGAACAGATCAACATCAGGAAGAAATTAGTTTCAATTCGGAAAAGCAGAGAAATGTCATGAAGAAGCCTTCAGTTTCACCCCTTTGTTGGTCAACACAGGTACATTGAACAGTCACTGCTATATCCATTCATCTTTTCAAAAACTGCTCATCCTTCCAGGTCTGCCAGAGCCATCTCGGAAGCTACGGACACGAGGCAGGGAACAACCCAGGACAGGGAGCAAGCACATCGCAGGGCACAATTTAGCGACGCCAATTAGCCTCAGCATATTTTTGGACTGTGGGGGGAAACCGGAACAAACCCCATGACAACAACATGTACGTGTACATGGACAAGAACATGTAAACTCCACACACATGGAACTTGGGCAGAGACTGGAACCTTGGAGGGGTGAGGCAACTGTGCTAACCACTGCACCACCATGCCACTCCACAGTCACTGCTATCTATATATATATGAAATGGCCTATATAATTCACTGCCAGAGCCATGTTATCACAGTTTTATGCCAATGTGATGATCATATAAAGATCATTCCCTTTCACTGCTTGGGACTTTTGCATAGAAGAGCGCATATAGGGTGTTAGAGACCTGATTGTGCTGGGTTAATGTGTTGGTTCTTGATAATTCTCATAAACAACAGCATTGAATGTGCCTGTTCCTCTTTACCGGCTGGAATCTAGCTCTCCTGATGAAATAACCCACACCTGCTATCCATCTACAATTTTTCCTCAACAGGACTGGCAGCATCCAGCTAGTCTGCTCACGTCATATCGGCCAGGATTCAGGGACAGCAGGGAGAGACGATGTTTTGTACTTATGTCGGATTTCTCTCTAGCTACTAGGATATATGATGGCTGACGATAAACTGATTATATCAAGTACTTCATTAATGAAATACTGCATCTGCACAATGTTTTGTGTGGAATGGGATTTTAAATAACTGAAAATAATAGTGAGATTCTGACAATATTTGACCAGCGGGCCCGCCAAAGTTCACAAAGCGCCGGGGATTCGGGACGGCTGTGGTGGCTGGGCTTGATACAGCGACGGCTGACATAATATTATAACAGCGCACTCCACACGGCTGAATCTGTTTGTTAAACTTAATGACGAACAGCTCCGGGCTGCGTCAAATAGCGGCCTGTGTCATGTCCCAGGTGCCTCGTAACCGCATAGCTTCATAGGGCTGATCACTCTCTCCTCATTCGGCTGTTAATGTCTTGTTTACTTGTCCTTGTTTTCGACGCCATGGCTGCAGTCCCTCGTCCCCAGCCAGTCCTTAACCTTTACTATGACTTTCAGCGACCTCCTCAAACGACTCTCCGGCAATTAGCCGCGTCTCTCCCACCGACGGGGACGTTCCCTCGGCCAGAGGCTGAGAGAAAAGATAAGCGCGTTTAGACTGGGTTTAGCGTTGCCAGCACATTTACGCAATGGCTGATTGATGCTACAAATCACCATGTCTCTCAGGATAGCTGCATGGCAGAAGTGCGGTTCTTTTTCTGTCTTAAAATAACCTGTGAAATTTCTACATGCATAATTTGATTAGCAAACAGATCACTAATGTGTGTGTGTGTGTGTGTGTGTGTGTGTGTTTGCAGAAAATTATTTAAATGTGTAATTTTTTAAATTTCATTCGGTCTAATTTATGCTATTTCTGAATGCACATAAAATTTACTAATAACTTTTTATTTTTTTTTGCTGTGAAGAACAGGGACACGCGTCAGGTCTGAAATGCGACTACCAGAGGGCAGGCATCAGAGGGTAGCTCTGTGCAGTCTTTGCCATCTCAATCATTGCCTTGCGCAGGTTCAAATATGTCTTTCATACAATTACATGAGACCAATTTATTTATTTCCTTAGGAAAATATTGTTACATAATCCGGTAGACAAAACAGCACGGTATGTAAGTAGCTCTGGGTAAGAAAATGAATCAGTAAATGAATGTTTTTTTTCCCCCAAGTGTCATAAATGCTGCATTCTGTGGTATTGTGGATGGTACATGTATATGCATATATATACACAGAGGCCGCTGCTCGTTAGCATAACCAGCCTGCTCCTCCGAGCAGCGAGTCCTACATACAGCATGCAGAATGCAGGCAGGGTTCGAGAGGCTCAGCATTAAACCGGGTAGGACACCTGGTCTAAGTGCACGCGGTGTGGTTGCTGGTGCCAGACGGGGGGGTTCGAGCAACCCGGGAAGAGAGGTCCTCCTGGGGTTTTCACTCACTATGGTATGTCTCGTTCTCACAGGAAATGGTGAGATAAACCGAAAATCATCAATGGCAGCTCTGTGGCTGAAAACACCTCGATAATGAGAGAAGTCAAATGGGAGTGGCGCGGCTTGTTAGGAGATAACAGGACGGCCACGGGTGCAAAAATAGCTCAGTGCAGCAGCGGCATGCAAAAAAGGCGTCTTAGTGGCATCTTAAATAGCACAGCTTGTGAACCCTTAAAGTGGTTTTGCAGGACACAGGGATCCCACCTGGTACTACCTAGTAACTTAGTAAAAGGTTGTATGCTTTATATGACTATATTTGACTTTTCTGGAGATTGACTGTGTTGACTATATTTCCTGTTAATTATGTGCTTATTTATTCTGCTGGGCTCTGTAAGGCAAACCTGAAGTAAATATGAATCTATTAATACAACCCAACCTAATACTGAATACAAGACCCACACATTTTAATCAGTATTGTTTATTAGTGGTAATTATCTGCCCATGCCTACTGGTTGGCCCAATACTTACTAAGCAAATATAGAAAATAGGTAGATGGATGGATGCATCGACGGAGCATTAATTATGAACTAATGTTTTAAGATATTAATTTGAGTTGGTAGTCATCTGATACCCCTTATATGCCTCCACAGTGATGAAAACCAGACTGGCCTGTAATTAAATAAATATGAAAGAACATAAATAATCCAATAAAATCTTGCAGGAAATGTGAGTCGTAGCCGTGCAGACTCACCCACATCATGCCCAGGCATGTAAATGTCAAGGAAATGCCAGGATAGCCGAGCGGTCCAAGGCAAACACTCAGTGCAATGGCACGAGAGCGACAGAAGGGCCAGAGGCAAGCCAGGAGAATGTTAGCAGGACCACAGTAAACCACTAGGGGGCAGCACACGGGGCTCATCTGTCCGACTGGGGCCATGAATTGGCAAGTGGAGTGAGCTGGGGTCAATGACTGGAGAGCGTGGGCAGAGCTGGAGGCAATGGACCATTAAATAAAATACTGGTTGGGAGACTGTGAAGCCTGACATCTAGGGCCGAATTGAAGGGGGTAGGGGCCCCTGAGCTATATTAATTGTTGGGGTCCCTGGGTTAAAGTCAGTGTCGGGGCCCTGACTACAGCATAATGTTGCTGTATCTCCCGACCCGGTTCCTCGGCCTTACTGACATTGCTCGCATAATAATAATTAATGATAAATAAAGTTACTTTTGTGGGACCAATAGCAGCATCTCCCTTTCTCTCCATCAGAGCAATACCGCCAGCTACATTCCCACAGCAGTAACGCATCCAAACACGCGCCGCATCTCACGCCCTGCCGAGGAAGGCGGAATGACGACACGCTCCGCTTTATGGACGTATAAACAACCGCGGGCAGTCCGCTGTCGCGCCGCTGCTGTGTAAATTTAACGCGGCTCAGCTTTGCCGTTACCGCCGCGCAGGAGGGGATGGGCGGCCGGGGCACTCTCAGAGCTACACTCCGAACACAGTTCATTTCTTCCGCGTGAAATTTTATGTATTCCCTTTTTTTGTTTGTGGCTAGCCAGAATGGGGGTGGGGGTACAGAAGGCACAAGATAAGCTGGGACAAGGATCACGGAAGAACGGCTGCGATTTGGAGGCAGGAATGCGGGCGACTCTGTGTTTACACCCTAGCAGAAAGCAAGGCCTGCTGGGCACTTTTTACGACACGCCAAACCGCAAATAAAGCAACAAACCCCACGCAGGTAGCAAGACGAGACGCACAGAAAAGAGAGAAAAGAATATCAGTGATCAGTGTTGAAGATTCCTGTGCAAAATTTACTGACTGAAAAAAAAATCAAACCTGAAGAGAAGCATGCAAAGAATGCACAAGAGAACGTTAAGTGTCTGGAAATCCGCTGACATTTCTTTTCGCTAAAATAAACGTGCAGCACCACTAGAATGCAAATGGTGCGTATCATGGGGGGTAGGCCTTTCAGGGGGGCAGGCATGCATGTCCAGAACCACTGCTTGGATTTTACACTAAATAAAACACACGTGAAATTCAAATCAATGAAATAAATATATAGGCAAAAATACACCGACTTGTGAAAAATAAAGGTTGTAAAATGCATTTGGTCCTGTCCATTTTTCAATACTCGTTCCAGACAGTTTGGTTCAGATTATGTAATATTTCCACGTTTTCTGTGCAGTATTTTGAGGATACTTGCTTCATTTTTATGCCTCAGCAGAACCTTTACCAGGCAGAGCAGACAAATCTATGGTGTTCTTCAGCTAAAACTTCTTGAATGTGCTTAAAAAATCAAGTTGCTCGAAGTTGCTTGGAATTATATCTATCGGGAAACTTAATCATGAGGATGACTCATTTCGAAATGTTTGTTAGAGTCAGTTCTGTTTCTTCCTGGCACTATGGTGCCTCCATCTACTCCTAGCGCTGTATGTCAGGCTCCCGGCTCGCCGATTCCCGTGTAGCAATCAGGACCATCATGCCTGATCCTGGCGGCGGCTTTTGAGTCATACACCCGCTGTCCAAGAATGCAAATTTCATCTGTTTGCAATTACAGCGTTATATGATCTCGACCTCCATAACAAAACTGCGGTTTTATACTGCTGAGCTGTATTGTAGCAAAGGACACATTTTACGTGCGCGTCCTAGCACAGACCCTTTTATTATCGTGCTCATCTGCACTGGCGATGATTGATGGACTCAACGTCCAGACTTCACGAATGCCATACCATACTCTAGCCAGTAAAATTAACTAGGTGTCTGCATCCAGCCCCACAGGATGGAAAATTAAACAGTAAAATCATTTCTCCAGTCTTTTATATTGCATATTATATCTGTCTGCCGAGGTCAGGTTTGAACATGAAGGTCCTGGATGAGTCGCTCTGTCCTTGGAGCTGGATGCTTGCAGATAAACTCTGGCCTTTATAATCAAGCGTGCTCTTTCCTCGGGCCATGAAAGGAAAGAGAGCCTTGAGAGGAGGCGGAGTAAATGCCTGCTTTCTGGAGGGTCGAGACTTTAACCTGTGGCCACGCTTATTTACGTCACTGGAGACACCAGGTGCCCTACAGCCCGTCGAGATTGCAGACCAAAGCATCGATCTGATTCCACCGATCAGCTTGTCAGGTTCTAGATAGCAGGATGATGAAGCGAGTGTATGAGCATGTCAGTGAGGGTCAGTGTGGTGGAAGGGGAGGCCTATTAATAATTAGGGTCCCTAATTTCATTCTGCTGGTGAACGCGGCTTTGCCACTCCCCGCTAAAGGCCAGCGCAGTTCCTTATATGAACGCTGCGGCACCTGTTTCAAGTTAAGGTCAGCGCTGGACTCTGATTACTGAGCAGAGATGGGATTACAGCACCGGAGAGGTGGCACTCGTTATTATTACCCGTCATCTTTGGGCCCGTGGATGTCAGCTTTATTACGCCGTGGGGCATTAACAAAAGGATTTGAGGGGGAAACCACCTAAACGCGCTGGAAAGCAGGCCATCTAGCCTGCTCTGCAAGTCAGATTTTCTATTGACTTCTACACCCCGCAGTGTGCATAATGATGCTATTACACACCCACGGAGATTGAGACAAGATCAAGCAAATACGAAGCAGTTTAATTGTTTACCTTTTTACTCTCGAGGTGGGAAGCGAGACTGAGGAAGAAGAAGGGCCGCCGTCGATGGGCGTTTGATTTCCATCGCTTAACAGCAACTGAATCTCGCATCCCACCGGCCCTGTTTCTTTCGATGGATTCTGGCAGCTGCCGGATCAGCGGCCGGACGGCATTCAGTGGAGGAATTTCCCATGCACAGATGTGTGGGTTGTTCCTTAGCTGCGGGTCGTCTGATCCGGTCGGCCAGAGTCTGACAGGGACTCGGGCAGCGTGTGCATGGGGGAGGGGGGAGGTGAGCGGGGGACGCTGGGATGGGTTTTGAGTCACGGCACAGCCGGGAAGACTTGAAATCCACCAGCTTTGAGAGGGAGGAGACCAGATGCCGTTTGAGACCCAGGTGGGAGGGAGCAAAGCCACACCTGCTTTGTGTCAAGCTGCACTCGAACTGCACATCACGGGGAATTCTGGGTCTTCTCAGCGGATTTAAAGACAGCAGGCGGGTAAATTAGGCCCACCCCTGATTCACAGTGTGGAGCATCTCTGCGTAAAACTGCTCATAGTATCACAAAGTGCTGTTTCGTGGGGTGAGACCTCTTCAGATATGGTGCCCTTGAGTAAAAATGCCCACTGCCTTTTTTATTGCTGCATTAGCTGCCACAGGAAAACACACGTTTTAGCAGGAATGCTATTATTCTGAAATCTACATCGGAATTGCTTTAAGAGCTCTTATTACTGTAAATCAAGGGGAGTTCTGCTTACTCATCTGGAACTTATCAGAAAAGTACTTAAGACAATAATTAGTTAGAAAAGAAAAACCTTCCTGTGTCTTAATTCCTCTAACAAAACAAGATAAAACTTCTTCTGTAGGAACATTTGTTCCTCATTCCGCATATAACGTGCATTTCTTCTCATGGCGAATGTAAAAAAAAGTGAGTGCAGGTTTCATATGCTTTATGAAAGTATGTAATGGTAAAATAAGCAGAACAAAATGACCACTTTACATAGCTACCTGCAGCTACTTCTGAATTGTTGACACAGTGTATTTTTGCTGCAGGTCTGTCGCCTCACATGTCCTGCTCTTAAATCCTGCCCCCGCTGTGTGTATGTGGATTTTATACATTCCCCCTGTGTCTTGTAAGTTTCCTCTGGGTGCTCCAGTTTCCTCCCACAAACAATTCATATGAAGTTGCGTGAATGTTTATGACTTGTGATGGACTGGCATCCCGTCCAGGGTGTACCCCACTCTGTGCTGCCTGGAATAGGCTCCAGTCTCCCCATGGCCCTGTTGAGGAAAAGTGATTGGAAGAAGGGTGTTTTTTTTTTACATCCCTTGCTACGCACGTCAGCTCAGACCCCGCCCACTCGAATAGCTGATTGGCACTGCACACCGACGAATCACTGTGCCAGATCCCCTGACTTCTTTAAGGTACCAAGGCAGTGCCTGACCTCCGCTGCCACCGTGAAACATCAAACTTGAGCTCCATCGCCTTACTGATGAGGAAATCCCGCGCGTGTCCCATGACCGGCTACCTGCTCTCTAGCTGAAGCGCGGTTATTATGTAACTCGGCACTTTTGAAGTGATTATCTGCATGTTGTGCACTTATCCCAGAGTGGTGGCACAGTGTATTGGATTATATAAGGAATTAATTTCAGCCCCCACCTTAGTACCCTTTGTTCTCTCTGCTTGTATAAAAGGTGAATTAAAGCAAATTAACAGGTTACAAATAAATAGCACTATGTCTGTTATGATCACAAACATCCTTCCGGTTACTCATGAAGTATAGCGTAGTAGTGAACGTGATATTGTCAGTTAATAGCCAAATGAAGGCATTTCAGATATGTATCCATTTGGTGATTTAGTACAAATTTAGTACCATGCAATGGACACATGCTCACTGGCATGAACCAGCATATTTTTCGGACTCCATCATTCAGACTGGCAGCTGAAAGGCAGGATTTTAATTAGAATATAATTAGATTATCAATTACAACAAAGGTGTCACCTAAATACTTGAGAACGCTTCCTTTAAATTTTGACTTTTAATGTGTCAACAATATCACCCGAGAAACGGCTTTCGGTCACTGTGTCTCAGTAATTGTATTTATTTATTTTTTTTCTCATTTAGTTATTTATGAATTTTTTACTATTACTGAATGTTATCATTAGTAGAGAAGCAAATCTCTGAAAAGGTGTGATCTTTTAAAACGATTATCACCAGCTGGAAAGTGTAGGTGTCTGACCCGCAGTGTTAAAAACTCGGGAAGTAGTTTTAATGATGTCTTGCCTGTAATTTTTAAATTCCATAATTGCCCTCTTGTAAGACCCTCTGTAAACCCCCTGTGGCATCGTTTCCCTGGTGCCACGCTTGATGACAACTTTAGCGCAGGGCAAATTCTATCAAGACGTGCATTCCATTCTCAATTAATCTTCGTTTTTGGAATTATTTCGGCAATGGCTACAATGAAACACGCGATTCATCTGAGCTGCCATTTCGCTGAGCGTGAAGGCGGAATTGGCAGCCGCAGCCATGTTCCCTGGAACGAGGAGTGGAGGCCAGGTAGGAGACGGGCTGATAATGACGGGCACTATCGTGTTCTTAATGGCCTGCAACGGCATACTCACACGTTCGAGGAAGACGATCCGTGCGAATTTGACCTTTGGCCGGTCTCCGCCCTGCGATAGGAATTAATCACCCAAGCCAATTGGGTTGCGTTGCAGATGTCAGCAGAAGACTAAATGCTCCTTAACTACTGGTTGTGGTTTAAAAATAACAGCCTAGTGGTAACGATGTGCATATTATACAGACATATACACACATGCTGAAAATTAAATAGACACACACATATATATGTATATCCATCATCTGTAACCACTGGTCCCATTCAGGGTCACGGGCCTGTCCTGGAAGCTATGGGTGCAACGCAGGATGGGGCACAGACCCACTGCAGGGCTCACTCACAAAGGCACACCTACTGGCCATCTGGTAACTTCAACATATTTGTGGGACTGTGGGGTGGGACCAGAGTGTCCAGCAGAAACCCCACAATGACATGTGGAGAATATGCAAACACCACACATATGGAGCCATGGCAGGGACTCGAACTCTGATCCTAGAGGTGTGAGATGACAGACTACCTACCGCACCACTACGCAACCCATTTGTATATGTTTAACTGAATACATATAAATCAGTCCGGAAGCTTATTGTAGAGTGTCAATTGAGGCTGAGGTGTACTGCTGTAAAGGAGAGTAGCTGCCATCCATAAGAGGCCCCACATGGGAGTGACGTCCACCGATCCCCACCCCAGGGGATTCCTCGCCTTCTGCTGTTCCTGCTTTTGAGTCAGGCACACCAACAGTCCTCCCGAGGGCTTCGCATTAAGCCGCCTCCTTTTCTGATTGCAGAACAGGCGAGGGCAATATGGACCCGTTACATTTAAAATGACCTTAACCGGCATATTTACGAAGAGGGGTGTTTCGGGTGGCAATTATTTGCATTTACTCGATGATTATTTAAATTAACATGGGGGGGGGTGTACACTGCATGTCAGCACTGCTGGTTAACCCTCTGGAGTCGGCGATCCCGCTGGCAGGATCAAACAGAACATTCGGTATGCCTCGACCGGGCCATCGCATATGTGACCCAATTATAAATGGCTGGGAAGCACTGGTACAGCTTTCAGTGGCCTGGGGCAAATGGTGACACAAAGGGATCTTTATCTGGGAGGGCGGAGCACAGGCGACATGAAGCCAGTGATGCCCGCTTTGGTGTTGATGCCCGCTTTGGTGCGAATGCCCAGGTGTGACGTGCAGCGTTTAATAGCAGCACATGAAAGGACGCCCTTGGACCAGATAGAGGGGAACGCAGCGTAATTAACCCGGGGCGAAAAAGTTCTGCTGCCAATAGGCCGCGAACGCGCTGACTTTTTATTTACAGTTTTGGGGGCAATTAATTATTCGTGTGCAATGAGCAGAATTTTAAAAAGCAAATTTAAAAAATACATGGTACTTTGCCTAAAGATAAACTGCTTATACAGCTGTACAAAGTCAGTTTGGACCGGAAAAGAAAAAAATATATATTAAATGAATCGTCCATAGGAGTCAATAATACAACATCCATAATAAAAACATCCTCCCTCCCTGCTCCTCACCCCCCCCCCACCCCCCACCACCCCCCCACCCCAACCATACACAAACACACACCCCACAAAACAATCCA
>JAODKM010000038.1:12074288-12100289 GCA_026780845.1 Petrocephalus sullivani
AGAAGGAGTGAGAAGAGCGGGAGAGGGGATGGACAACGTAAGGGAGGGAGCGGGGGAGAAAGAAGGAGGGATAGGGAAGGGGGGGAGGGGGGGGGGGGGGGAATGCGAGTGTATTCCAAACAGTGATGGAAGGAGAGCAACATTTATGGAAACAGCACTTTACAAAGCATTAACATCTGCAGAAATCCCTGACTAGCAGACTGGAGTCAGAAGTGGCTCTGCCTGTCAGCTGTGTAAAAGCTTCCATTTCATATGAGAGGATGTTCTCCCAGTACAAGAGAAACAAGGAGGAAGATAGCGCTGCTGTCCATTAAACTTTAATAATATAAGAGCCATGCATTCTGCGGGATCACTGTAACCCCCACACAGTGTACAAAAAACACATTTGTCATCACTTTGCTGCTTTCTTATAATTCTCTGTGCTCATTTTTCTTGTTAAAAGGTATTACTCCCACCCATTCTTCGCCCCCCCCTTCCCCCCCCCCCCCCCCCCCCCCAAACAGTGTAAATAATTTACACTTATAATGTGATATAATGAAGTAATTACTGGCAATTTTGTTTAAGAGTAATGGATATGAAAGTGATTTCAGTTATCGCATTAGCCCGAGGCCCTGTGCCCCCTCAGGCAAGCTGGCACAGTGAGTCTGTGCGCGGGGGCGTCACACAGCATGAGCTTAGCGTGCTGTATCGTGCCGCGTAGACTCGGCCGGGGCTGTGAGAGATAACGTGGGGTGGCGTGGTGGAGTTTTATAGCCTGGGGTTTGAATCATAAGCTCCGCCCACGTGGGAGGGACACAAGAAACAGGTGACGGGATGATGGACAAGTTCTGAAGCGGTGATCCTGGCCCAACCTGTGCAGCGGTGGCCGGATAATTTGTTAGGGCTTGGTGGCATCTGTATGGGCGTCTGTGGGGTGGGGGACTGAAGGGGTGGGTGGGGGGGGGGGCAGAGATCGGCCTCTAATAACAAAGACTGTATTGTTAAGATTTCATGATGGAATGAAAAAGAAAAATGCAACAACTTCTTCACAGTAGTTTCTCTTTATTTTCTCGGTTCATGGTCAAAGCTACTGCGCCTCAGAAGAATAGCATGGCGTTCCTGTCCACACATACATCAAGAAACATTTTGTTACAAATCACAAATACTTGCTCACCCTGCCTCGTGTAACAAATAACAATACAAAGTAGTGGTGTGAGAAAATGTTTCAATAAAATGCAAGTCATTTGTAAATTTGAAAATACAAAAATACGTAAAAAATGGTAAAATAGTAGTAAATAGTAAAAAAATTGTAAAATGATAAATAGTGACAGTACATGACAAATACGTGTACCGTTATAGCCTTAGTAATGTGTAGTATTTACAAAATGTACAGCTTTCCCTAATTTTAAGCAGTATAATCATTTTGTTATTTACATGTCTTACAGCATTAATTGTGAAATGAAAAATGATTTTTGTAACATTAGTAATGTTAAGCTCAACAGCAGTGGGTTGGGGTTGGGTGGGATGCAGGAGACGGAATCGCGATACAAATCTTGTATCGTGGTTTTGATCGTGGATTCAGAGCCGTTATACCCTTAATTTATACCCAGTGTTTTCCGCAGAATCAGTGGCAGTGGCTGACATGGGTGCCATTGTTTACATGTACATACGCAAAGAGGCACACCAACAATTTCTTAAATTAATTTTAATAATGCTTTTACAGTAGGGTGTTGAACAGGCGCAAATTCAAAAAACGTATACATATGCTCAAAAAACAACAACAAAAAGAGAAGAGATATAGCCAGCAGCTGTGACACATAATGTATAACGTCAAGGTCAGTTCCCTTTCATAAATACCTACATTTCGCTGATAGAAATTAATTTTGTTAAATTCATTTTGAGCAAGCCTGTTGAAACGAGCTAGAATACCACAAACAGGCCAGGAGGTTAATTTACAAGTTCCAGAGCACAGCTCTCCTGTTTGCTGATCGCTCTAATTTTCTGTCCTATATTGACATTCAGCGAGCAATGTCTGATACTATATCTTACTACGTACTTTACCTTTGCAATTTGCACCGAGCGCCAAAGTAGCTTCTTTCTTTGGATTAACAGCCATGGGAAAACCAGGCTATATTTAAGAGTCTGTAAGTCAGGTGAGGAAGGTTCTGAAAATGACGGAAAGTAAATAAATAAAATTAATTTGTATTACTTATTTTTAGTAAGTAATATGTTAAATTTAAAAATAATCTCTCAAAGTATTACATTACAAATCACATATTTTTTTTCCCTCCAGCAAAATACTAATTACGAAATACTTAAATGTAATTAAATACGTATTTTAAATACATTTGATTGAAGTACTGCCCATCTCTGCTCCTGCAGTGGTACATTCCCTGAACAAACAAAAACAGTAGCACTGTGTGTTGATGGTTGGGGTACCTGATGATGAAAGCCATACGGATGCTGCTGGAACCCGGAATAGCCGGAGAGAATGTGAGGATGCTAAATCACCTCTGGTGGACCGTTAGATTTAATAAGGGCTTGACGTTAAAAAGGGACTTTGGTGAAGCATTCTGTGGGATATGGAAAGGCAGGAGACATTTACAGCAGTTTGCCCTCCGATAAAAATTGCTTCTTTTTCTGGGCTCCGCTGGAGAATTGGAAACAAATGTCAGCTTTAGAAACGGCACCTCGTGTTACTCTCTTATGAGCTGGTGTGCTTTCCAGACTGAATTTAAGATGGAAAACTGCATTTTTTTCTTAATATCCCCCTGAGCAGAAAAGAAAAAAAAAATGCACACACACTCAAGCACGCACACACAGAGAATGCAGACATGGATGCACATCTGGATGCCTACGTATGAAGAATAGCTGAAGCCTACACACACACATACACACACAGTTAATGCGTGCTCACATAGCCCTGTGTGTATGTGACATCCTCTCAGGCTCGTATGAAACGCTGCTGAAATGCACATGCCCAGTCTAAACAGGAAGATCACACAGAGCCCTGCACAGTGATAAGTGATACTTTATTTGGGAGGGGAGAGTAATTGGACAAAAGCTTTACATCCTGTCTTTGTCTGAAACTTCAGTTCTGGGACTGGGTGGCAGTAGTGGGAACAGTGAGTGGCACACTCCGAGTGGTGCATCCCAGTAAACACACGCCCACACCCAGGCGCACAGCTTCCTCAAAATTCATTGCAGATGCCAGCGATGATTTCACGTTAAGGAAAACCCCTTGTCGAATTAGTACTGCTCTGCGAGGGGAGAATGTTTTCATGGTACAAAAAAAGAAATATATAAATATATATCTTGAAGTTCCCTGACACAAAAGATCTGCGTCAAAAGGGATGTTTGCGTCAAAAAGGATGTTTGTCTTCTGTACCTGTTTGCCGTTCCAGAATGTTATTTATATATTTCTATATCCGTACATTTCTGCAAATGTTTTACACAGTATATGGAGCTTTCTGGATGAAGCATATTTATCTGGAGACTGGCTGTAAATTCAGTTTCACAGGGCTAAGAAAACGAGAAGGTTTCTGGGAAGGGGCTTAATAATTGCCATCTTATTTGAATTTCCTCCGCTCTAAGGCTGCACTTTCTGTTGCACCACCTGCGTGGGGCCAAGACTTTTTCCCTGACAAGGTTACAGCTGCCTTGTTCATACTCCCTAAGAGATAATATTGGAGAACAAGATGTTTACACAAGACAGCTCTCTCCTTAACCATACTGTACCGTGAAATCAATATGGGAGACGTGTGGGCCGCCTCTCATTACTGGGCAGGCCCGCGGGCACTTAAGCCGCATGATTACATCGGCAGGGTGGGGTGAACATCCCCCCCCCCCCACACACACATTTTTTTTTTTAAATACATTGAGCTGGGAAATTTTCTGAGTATTTTGTTAAAGCGAAGTGATTGAAGATGCAGACAAACAGAAAAAGAATAAAACGATTTCAATGGGCTGAACTGGAATATACACTTACCGAATCCTTTAATGGAAATAAAATTAATCACATATGCAGAGCGAATCCTATTTCAGGCCGACCCTGTCATGTAAAAAGCACGCCGGGATGCACAGTAATTGCTTTTTGCGTTGTCTGGAAGAATAAAATTTGGGATTGTCAACTTATTTCTGCAGCTGTAAGTTCGAAGTCGCGTCAGCCCAAGCTAGCAGTGGGAGCCGAGAGGGCGTAAAAGGCGAGGAACGGCGGAGCCAGAACCTCGGCCGGCTGCAGGGTCACGGCGCGCGCATGTGGCCCCGCCTCCGTCTGCCCGCTCCATGTATGTCCTCCATATGCCCCTGCGGCTTTCCCAGGGCGACCCGCTCTCCTCCCTCCGTGCAGCTCCATGCCTCTGGGGTGAGTCAGCACGGCACTCGATGTGCAAGTGAATGTGTGAAGTTCCAGGCCCCCACCCCGAATAACACGCCCAGTCACCGCACCTCCAGCTGGATAAGCTGCCTACTGAATAATTACTAACTGAATCTACAGATGGATGGATGGATCCACACGCAATACGTCCTTGTACAAACCTCATACTTATAGTGCTCCAGCTACAGTTTTTTTTTAGACCTTTATGGCACAATTGAGGTTTTTCCTCTGAAATATATACGTAATATTTCCTCTGACATATATACATGTCTGCCCACCCTTTAGTCCTGCACAGGATATAAATATATGGCTTTCACATTCCAGTATGTGTGTGTGCGTGTGTGTGTGTGTGTGTGTGTATATATATATATAATATATATATACTGTGCAAAAAGAAAACCAAAGAAAATGTCTCAAGCAATTTTGGGTGCTTAGTCTATTTGCACGGAAGAGAAACAAATATGATAATAATTGATTGACGGCCCTTGGTGCTGGCCCCTTTAAGGGGTGGGGCCCAGCCCATGGTCCAGTCCTTCCACGTGGCGACATGCTGAGTGGTTCTGGCTTGGCTTCCGTGCTGCCCTGTCGCGTCCCCGTCCGCCCCAATTTCCCCTGGATCCCCGTCTTCCCTCTGCTCCCAGCCAGCTTCTGCCTCCTAGCACGGCCTTCCCAGGCGTGTCTGACTGTCCGCTCGCTGCCCCCGATCACGCCTCTGCTCTTGCCCCACTTCCAATATAACTACCTGCTTGCTCGGCAGCTGGATGTTTCCCCAGTTTCTGGTCATGACAGAAAACCCCACCAAGAACAAGATGGAGGTGGCGAACTGGGATTGCCATCGCCCGCGCAGTGCAGGGCATTCCTGTGGCGGTGCAGCATCAAGAAGGTCCCTGGGTGATCCATCCATCCACCCATCCATCTATCTATCTATCTCTCTATCTATCTATTTTCATGCAAATGAACAGTGACAATAATTTTCCTCTCCTCAGTGGCTCCTCAGCCATTCCTTGTATTTGTTAAATTCCATGACCTAATTAATCAACCTAATTGATTCAGTAACCTTATGATGTATTGATTTGCCTAACATGGTGTGCTAGTGGTGAAGACCACATGTAGCCGGGTAGGCCTATACCGGATGGTTACTGCACACGTAGCCAGGTAGGCCTATACCGGATGGTTACCGCACACGTAGCCGGGTAGGCCTATACCGAATGGTTACCGCACACGTAGCCGGGTAGGCCTATACCGAATGGTTACCGCACATGTAGCCGGGTAGGCCTATACCGAATGGTTACCGCACACGTAGCCGGGTAGGCCTATACCGAATGGTTACCGCAGACGTAGCCTGGTAGGCCTATACCGGATGGTTACCGCACACGTAGCCGGGTAGGCCTATACCGGATGGTTACTGCACACGTAGCCGGGTAGGCCTATACCGGATGGTTACCGCACACGTAGCCGGGTAGGCCTATACCAGATGGTTACCGCACACGCAGCCGGGTAGCCCTATACCGGATGGTTACCGGACACGTAGCCGGGTAGGCCTATACCGGATGGTTACCGCACACGTAGCCGGGTAGGCCTATACCGGATGGTTACCGCACACGTAGCCGGGTAGGCCTATACCGGATGGTTACTGTACATGTAGCCGGGTAGCCCTATACCGGATGGTTACCGCACACGTAGCCAGGTAGGCCTATACCGGATGGTTACCACACACGTAGCCGGGTAGGCCTATACCGGATGGTTACCGCACACGTAGCCGGGTAGGCCTATACCGGATGGTTACCGCACATGCTGGGGGAGAGGTTTGGAAATGGCTTGGCTGACGCACTTTTACAGACATAAAACCATAGCTTTACACCAACATGAAGATCATCCAACCATCCATCCATCAATTTTCTATACCTCCTTATCCAGTGCATGGTCACGGGAATCTGGAGCATGTCTGTGAAGCGATGGGCATGAAGCAGGGAGTAACCCAGGATGGGCCACCGACCCACAGGAAGATCATTTAAACATCATTTTCTTTGACTGGCTATGACTTTTGCACAGCACTGCGTATAACATAATTCTTGAACTGTGGAGGATGGAGATCAGAATTGCTGAGGAACTAGATCAGAATCTGTGACTTGGCGGGCGTGATAAACCCTTCAGTGAGCTTCTGTGCCCTGCAGTTCATGGCACTGTCAGGGAAAGTTCCAGTCCCTTGGGAAAATAAATGCTATGCCAAAAGAAAAATAGGCACTCATAAATACTTTGCTCTTATTGTCATTTATGATGGGACCAAAATTCATCACAGATCAGATTTTCTCTGCAGGAACCTGGGCCTTGTGTTTCCTTCTCAGCCATACATGTGCTCCCCTGCTCGCTGAGTACAGGCTGAAGGGTGACTGATCGAACCATGATTTACGTGCTTTGTGCGATTTCTTTTTCAGTAAAGGGCGATTTTAAGTGTAATAAGGGGCTTATGCACTGCAACCCAAGCGTAGTAACACTCCCTGAAAAAGTTCCGGATTCATTCGACTGGAAGGAACTGCTTGCATGACCCGTGAACTGACATTTGCAGTCAGCTGACTCAGAGCTGCTCAGCTATTTTGCCTTAGATCCTGAGCTAATGTGCAGACATTGCAGTTGTACTGTATGTCTTTTGTCTGCAGCTACTTCTGTCATATGCAGTCTTTCCCTTGGCTTTCCATACTAACATAATCTCAGCCATTTTTTACCTGTGAAGAGGAATCTTTATTGCCACATTACCAAGGCCGGTGGAAAGTTTTGTAGACACAGCTTACTACTGTGACAAATAGAAAAACCACGACAAATAGACACCTAATTATTAGGGCATAACACGAACTGATAATAAATACAAGGCACGAGACACTAAACAGAGTAAATGGAAAGTATGTGACAAATTGAGTATTTAGTGCAAATTCGAGGATTGTAATTCAAGCCTTTATCGAGGTGCTTCTTGTTAATTATTCCTGAACAACCACCTCTCCACAAAGTCACTCAGGTCTCTTCTTATAGCTAGAGCAGCCAAAATAATTTGTAGTGGACCCCAGTATCATTTAGCTTGGTGGCAGTGCCAGTTTAAGAGTACCTGCTCTTAATATACTTTATATCTCATTTACTCAAGTGAGCCCTTTATTTAGGGTACTGCATGCATATGAAGGTCTTGTAAATATCAAAATATCACTGATGACTTAAGGTGATCCCTTAACAGGAACGCGTACAATATATCTTTAAGATTCTGGTGAATGTCTTGCAACTAGGTGCATGACAATTTGCTTGCAGACTGAAATGATTGATTGAATACAGGGCCATTCCAATTATAAAAGCACCTGGGTAGTTATAAAGCAGCATTTTCCAAAGCAGACTGAAAACTTGTGACACCTAGAGTCCGGGTGCCAATTTCATCTCACCCTGCCTGCCTTCATTTTTATTTTCCCAGAGGTTTCTAGAGACATATAAAGAAATCTGAGCACAGAGAAGCGATGCCTGAAAATCAGCAACGGGAAAATCAATGGTGAGACGGACTGCATCGGCCTTAGAGATTCGGTCCGGTATCTGAGGGCTCGGTACTCCATCTTAGGCGGGAGCGGCCTTGATGTCAGAGACACAAAGCGGCCCATGCAGCAGCCAGCCACCTGAGTGTATCTCAAGATTACCTTGAGGACCACTAAAGACGGCTGCAGCTTAAAGCAACTTGGCCAAACTTATTTAAGGAGTGCATAGGAGTGGTGTGAGTGCTTGCTCATTACACGGCTCCTCAACTTGAAATACTTCTCGAGATCTACAGCTTCCATTTACACAACGTGCTCCTTCTACTTTTGAAGATAAGATATTTCATTAATGTCCCAAACCATTTCAGTTGTAATAAACCATTGTAAATGACCTCTCTGTGCTCTGTGGGATATTTCGTCGACAACACAAACCCACACACTGCCATTTACGATGGTTTAAGCCATGTACGAAGGCCACCCGGGCCATTAAAACCCACACGGAAGGGATTAATTCGACCTGGAATTTAGGTAAAATTAATCAAATGTATGGTCTCTGTGGCACCTAACCGTAGGGGGAACCTGCTCTTTTATTTAAGTTGTCTGTGTTTCATTTAATTTTGCAGGCAATTCATATAACTTTAACATTCCTTCCTACCTGACCTTAATTAATCGCAATAATAAACTCTGAAGTACTTTGAAGGACTTTACTTTGCAAACTATGTACTCTGTAACATTTCTGAATCCTAGCTGTGGACTTTTACATCACCAGTCAGCAGCACTGCTAGAACTGGTAACATTTACACTGAAGTGACATTTGTGTGCTTGCATTTTGCATCATGGACTTTAGCCTGACTCCTGTGAGATAAAACACTGAGGTCAATTGGAGGTTCTCAGCCCGCTGGGTAGTTCTGGGAGATGACGGCACTTAGCGGGCCGTCCAGGGCTTGGCACATGCGCATTCGGCTCTCTGCTTGAAGCAGAAAGTCTTAAAGCGGAGGGAAATGAAGATAAGATGGAAATCGGTGTGGGATGGTACATAGCCCAGTAGGTTAAAGAGCTATGCACATGTCTGGAAGGTGGTAGATTAAAATCCTATGTCTGGCAGCGTAATCACATCACCGGCGGGCCCGTGAGCAAGGCCCTTAACCCCGGCTACTTCAGGGACGCAGCTCGGCCTGGCTCTCTTCTCCACACTTGTACGCTGCGTTGGAAAAAAACACATCTGCTATATAAATAAATAAAACAAAACCGATGTTGCATCCCTGTGCCTTGCACATATCTGACGGCAAGAGCTAACGTTAAATTATGTTTTTGTGCGCATGGTCTTCGTTTTGGGAGACGTTTGTTTAAACATTAAGCAGCACTAATTGACCCTGGAAACCCATTTTAATGCGCACCCAGTGTTTAAGTGGGGGACGGGTGATGATAGAAGTGGGCATCTCAGGGTATCAGCATGTGACGGCTTTCTGTCAAATATCGCTACCCACTGTCTGCAGCAGAGATAATAAAGGTTCACGCTCACAATAAAAGCAGTTCATTTGGTTTAATGGCGTAACTGCTCTTTAGCTGTCACTGTAGACCCTCGTCCTTGTTAATACAAAAAATCAGACAGAAAACCAGACTGCACATTAACAATGGCACATCTAACTTACATAGTTATTAATCACCTGCTGGAATATTATTATTACCCACCATCACCATCATCATCAATAATAATAATAATGGGTAGCACTCTAATCTCACACCTCCAGGGTTGCGGGCCTGATTCCCTCCCATGCGTCTGCTAATGTTCTTGCCATGTCTGTCTGGGTTTGTTTGGCCCATCTCATACAGTCCAGAAACAAGGGTGTTGCTAGATCGGTGTCTCTCCCTTGCCCCTGGTGTGTGGTTGCGTGTGTGTAAGTGTGGCATCCTCTCCAAGGTGCCCCTTTAATTCCATACAGGTGTGTTGCATAGGTACAGTGCCGCAGTGTGTGCCAGAATGTTGGGATACAAGCGGTTCATAGGCGAGCTATGGCAAGCATGGGCTGCCATTTCCTTCGACAGGGATCAGTACGGCTGTCGATTGTGCCCAGTAATGAAAGTTATTATGCTATAGTTATTGGAATCACCGAATAAAATAAAAATGGGAATTAGAATTTACTTCCATTTTATCTTCCTTACGTGTCCCGACTAGGCACCAGAAAGCACTCGCCTGTTAAAGAATATAGAAGCAGCGTAGCGAACCCGACACCATGAGACACCTTTGCTGCAGGACCGTAAAGACATTACAGGACTGCAATAATGTCATCTGGGTAAAAGAGTAATCGTGCCACGGGGATCGGGGCCACCCGAGAGTCACATGAGCTCTCTCGGTGACGACGTCTGGGTTTGGCTGCGACTTTATTGGTGGGGGGTTGCAGCTACTGACAGAGACTGACAGGGGTCTCTCTGCCGATTTGGGTGTCACGGCCATACAAGAGCATATCGGGTTGTTGTAGGGCGTGCAGCTCAGATATGTCATATATGACCTGATTACACACTTCCACATCACCACTCAGTTCCCCTACGCCCACATCACCACTCGGTTCCCCTACGCCCACATCACCACTCGGTTCCCCTACGCCCACATCACCACTCGGTTCCCCTACGCCCACATCACCACTCAGTTCCCCTACGCCCTCATCACCCCTCGGCTCCCCTACTCCACTTTTTCTCAGACTTGCCCTTTTTTTGAGCCTTGTGTCCATTTTATTCCTCCATGCATAAGACTGTCCTCTTTCTGAACATGTATCTCCCTGATAAGATAATATAAACTTTATATGTCCCAAAGGGAAATGCTTCACCAGAACTCCCTTACACATCCTTGTCATGTTATGATGTAGCTATATTACACTGGATTATATTTGTATCTACGTTATGTTCGCATTCAGAGTAGCTGGCATTTGAGGTTCACTGTATCCACTGGAAACCGACAGCATGCAGATTTGCAAGGTCAGGGTCAGCTGCCCGGGAATTGACTGAAACATGTGCTCTGGACAGCGCTGAGCGCTATGGACTATTTTCAAGTACTGATTCCATATATATGATTCCAAGCAGTATTTCCATGTTTGAATATCAATCATATTCATTTGACATGAATGCTTATCCATTTAAAGATACAGAACAGTTGTTCTGGAACCATCCTAACCTTTTCATCCTAGTGTTCTGTGATTTAAAATAGGGCACATGGCATCAATGGCAGACGTTCTGTGCTTGATGACAATGTTTACCCCTGTTGGGAGACCTGTTTACTGCGTAGGGACTTTCACCGATGCCTCTGACTTAATTAGATGGCCTTTCAGAAAGGTACATGATCTTTTTCCATGACACGTTATCTTAATTACCACGATGAAGGTTAATGACAACTAACATTCTTTCAGTTGGCAACAAACTAAAAAAGAGAATTAGTATTTGCAAACTAAACACTTCAGCTGTTTGAGGCTGAGGATGATTAATCACCTCCTTGCTTCCAATAAATATATAAATAACTAATGTTTTTGCCAGGTGCTTAAGTATGAAGAAAAATGATGCCCGCCAAACCCCTGTATGACTGAAACTCACTGGTGACAAACTCCTGTGGAGGTTAATTAATGGGAACAAGGTGCTGCTCTGGGAAGCAAGATGTACCAGCTTTTCTGCCCCTGGAGGCTCTCCGCCTTGCTTCATTTCTGAGAGAAGATCTCCACCATCCTCTCCCCGTCTTACAATCATCTCTTTTCCTTTTTTTTCCTCGTTTATTAATTTTTTCTTTCCTTTATTTGGGGGGGGAGGAACTGTGGGTAGGGCGTGCAAAACAGGTGTGCCCGGGGTCTGTTTTCGAACCCCCCCCCCCCCCCCCCACGTGACGAGCAGGAGTGGACAGATGTTCTCTGCTTGGCTGAGGCCTGATTATCTCTGCAGTCGTGCGCACAGGAGGAGTTTCCTCCTCTGGCAATGGGAGACGGCGGAGGGCCAGTGCCGCTGTGCTTGACTCATAAAGCCACGCGGCTGCAGGAAGAGTCGCTCACATGGTCTGTAATCCATTTTATCGCCAACTGCAGTTGTAGATATCGGTTTTGTGGCTTACCGTAAACCCGAATGGCACCCAGACGTACTGTCGCCTCCCTGTCAGGACGACCATCGAACACAACAGCAAGCTTTTAAATATTCCTAATAAAGCCTGTTGCCGTCGCCTTCTATTTTATACTGATATTACTTTTATATTATTGCTGTTGGTGTTGACATCAGTTTTAAGGTTGTTTTGCGTTTCTGTTGTTTCCTTATCACTAAGTTAATACACGAAGACTAATGGTTGTATGGATTTTGCAGATCACAATACTCCATCACAATTGAAGGAACCATTCTTTACTTCTGTATGTGCCTTAGTGAATAACAGCCCCACCACTAAGGCAGGACAAAATTATGAGGTTCTTCTCTCAAGGGGCAATAAAATAATGTTCTTTTTTTTTTTGCATGTGTACTAGCTTTTGTTTTCTCCTTGGCAATACTATTATACTTTAACCATGCTATTCTGAACTAGACCATACCATATCATACGATACAATTATGTCACTTCTTTTTTTATTTAGTAGATCTTCCTATCGTAATTTGTAAATGTCCTGGTCCTATAGGTTTTGGAAAAAAGCACTTCACAACTCCGTCTTTAAGATTCCTATATATATAGAGAGAGAGAGACGGCAGACGGTGTTATGGAGTCAGTGGGCGTTCGGACGCGGGCACTGTGAGCAGACAATGTGAAACAGCAGCCTTGTGGGAGATGGTGACAGCACTGCACTGCCATCCATCCATCCATTTTCAATAACCACTAATCCTATTACAGACACTGCGATCCCGGGAAACATTTGATGTAGGGCAGGTTATGCCCTGGAATGGACACCTAACTACACAGACATACACACACACACCCAAACACACACCCTCACTGAAGACAATACAGACAAGGAGCCAGAACGCGCTCACATACATACAGAACAACTACATGCAGAAGTTAAATAGATCAGCAAATGCAAGGCAGAGCTGGCTGCAGGTATGAGCTCACAGCCTCACGGCCTCATGGCTGCAGGTATGAGCTCACAGCCTCACGGCCTCATGGCTGCAGGTATGAGCTCACAGCCTCACGGCCTCACAGCCGCAAAGGATATGAATACAAAAACACTCTTCAGCTGCAGCAGCAGCAGGCAGTAGATTAGCGCAGGGAAATAATAACTGCGGAAGTGTGCATAACCACAAATGAAAATAATATGGGTAAATAATACGGAGAGTGCTAAAAAGGGCTCGAAGGGGTCTCTACTGTCGCTAATCGATCCGAGCATAACGAAAAGGCACGCTCGGAAGTGCGCGCTTACATTTACGCATGTCACGCGTAACGTACCTGTACTGCTTTAGCAGAAATGATTGAATCAAGGAATTTATCAGTTGAACTGAGAGATTTCCTGATACGTGCTTGTATGGCAGACTTTCGGGCAGCAAGCCTCCCGTCTTGCCGCGTTCTGCGGAAGCCATTACGCACTATGGGCTCGGCCTCTCGCCACGGGCTCCTTTCGCGAGGGCTTCTGGATGCGTCTCAGCGCCGACGCCGGCTGACAGAAGAGCTCCCCGCTTTCCTTATTGTGCGGCTGAACAATCTGGCGAGAATGTGTCGAGCAGGAGAATGTGCCCAGCGCCACGGAGACTAATGACTCCGGCAGTGCCGGGTCACGCCAGCCATCGCCGATAATTTCCCAGGTGTTGACACCGCTGGATCCGGCTTCGCTCCAACCTGCTGCTTTCAGATGGAAATGACTCCAGTCTGCCCCCTAATGACCCCATGGCATGATATGGCCCGTGGTTCCAAATGGCTGAAAAGTACCGCTCAGATCCCCGCATTAAAGACATTCTGAGTGGGGTCAGACACTCGAGCTGCACGAGGAACTTCGGCCGAGCAGAACAGCCCAGCTCTGTTATGGCAGATGCGTAGATAACAGAACTCTGTAATCCCAGCTTTAATCTCAGAAGCCCCATCTCAGAAAGACTGCACACAGCCTTCATAAACAGCCACTGAGATACTGCCCCAAACTTCTAAAATGTATCATCTCCTTTGTATCATACAGTATCAATTGTATTATACTGTCTTAAGTATATATTAATTCCGCCCTTGGTTAAACTAGTTTTCTGTACCTATTATTTAAAGGATCAATTACAGATGATTATTATCATTCAACATTCGTTAAGCACAAATTCAGACTTCAGTACTAGTTGTACATATCTGTAAGTCTCTATAGATTGGATTTGGACATGCAGTTCCAAATTATAGGTACATGCCTTTATGTTGACACCTGATTTACAAGATTGGTTAAGTCCTCAGCAACAGTTTCCCTGACAACCAAAAGAACAGCCTGGATCAAGCAATTTTTTTATTTTTCTATGCCTCCTTTCCATTGGTAGTCAGCAGTTAGTTCACAGGCATTGTCTGTCACAGGCATTGTCTATCACAGGCATTGTCTATCACAGGCATTTCCTATCTGACTTGCCTCACAGTTGTCTTTCTCTTTTGAAGCTCTGCATTGTGCCGAGAAGGAATAATGCTAATGTGTATATATTCAGTGGTCTCTTTCTATGAGAAGCTATGATGCCAAATGCCTTACAGTAGCTATAAAGTTCTCTTTTGGTTTCCCGGTTTTGGCCTTTTACTCAATGAATATATTACAGTTTCCCTATCATCAGCAAAATCCATTGTTCACAAAATGAGTAGATGAGCCACTAGCATGATCTAGTCACTAATCAACATGTGCAGAATGAGTTTAATAGATACACTACCTTTAAGGTACCAGATTACATGTAATACAATATACCTAAAAATATGTGTAGTAACAAATATACAAAAACCAGAACGATAATAAATAAATAATTTTCAGCTTTTATTTTTTTTTATTTAAATTTAATAAATTTTTACAGTTGAAGTATACATTTTTGGTGGGTTTACCCTCTGTTTTTTAGGAACTGTACAGGATGAGAGCTAAGCCACAAGTATTATCCAAAAAATAAAAATAAATAAAAAATGACACGTCTCAGCTAAAGGCCATAAAAGACATATTTTGTACTGCTGATGTTCTTGTTTTAACTGGAAGGTTAGTCCACTCTCATAGTCCTTTTGAATGTTCATGAGGCCTTGAGAGCAGCAGGGCGTAGCACATGTTTAAGTCTGTTTGAAGAGAAGCTCTTTTTCCCACCTTCTCTCTCGGGGCCTGTCTGGCCTTCACAGCCTATCGTCGTCTTAAGATTGGGATCCCCTGCTTAGGCTCCAGGCTGCCCCTCCCCTCCCCATTTGGGCCCCAAAAACCACAGAATTCGAGGGTGAGACCTTGAGGACCGGGCATTTATTTCACAAGGAAAGTGATTCCTGTCACCTATTATCCCCCGACAGGCCGAGGACCGCAACTGGGCTGGATGTACTCCGAGACAGGCCCCTATGCAGAAACGCATGCTGGGCTGCGTGCATCTGTGGCGCGTATGCCTTAGGTAAGCTGGACCCATCCGGCCCAGTCATGTGAAACTCGTGATCGACCAGCCACTGGAATAAAGGAGGGCTAAGAGGGGCTGATGTTTGTCTGCTGAGTTACGTCCTGAAGCGGGGGCCCTTCCTTTCCGCATCATTAAAGCCGCTGCGATAGCCCTCGCGTGCCTGCAGCATGAGAGTGTCACCCCAGCCTACTGCAAACAAAAAAACACCCAGATGAGGGGAAGCGGTGCATGGCCGCTGCCGTGTGACCACTGTCATTTGTCCGCCATTCTGTGGCGTCTGTCGCATGGCCGCCGTCGTTTGCCTGTCGTCGTGTGGCCTCCATTGCATGGCCCCTGTCGCCTGCCCGCCATCGCGTAGCCACCGTCGTTTGCCCGCCGTCGTGTGGCCGCCTTCGTTTACCTACCATTATTTGCCTGCCGTCGCGTGGCCACCATCGTTTGCCCAGAGTAACATGGCTGCCATCATTTGCCCACCATCGTTTGCCCAATGTAACATGGCTGACATCGTTTGCCCACCATCGTTTGCCAGCTGTAACATGGCTGCCATTGTTTGCCCACCGTCGTTTGCCCGCTGTCACATGGTCTCCGTCATATGGCCGCCATTGTTTGCTCGCTGTAACATGGCTGCCATCGTTTGCCCACCGTCGTTTGCCCGCTGTAACATGGCTGCCATCATTTGCCCACCGTCGTTTGCTCGCTGTAACATGGCTGCCATCGTTTGCCCACCGTCGTTTGCCCGCTGTCACGTGGTCTCCGTCATGTGGCCGCCATTGTTTGCCTGCCGTCGCATGGTCTCAGTTGCATGCCTGCTGTCGCTTGCCCGCCGTCGTCTATCAGATCTTGACCCGCGGTAGAAATCGGAATTGCGGGGCTGTGGTGAGATCAGAGCGGTTTATGGAGGGATAAGAGTGACTCCTGATTCTGTTTAACCACGATTAATTGAAATAACAGCGTGGCCCACGGGAGCCGTCGAAGCCCCGTATCCGGCGAGGAAAATCCACCCCGCTTCCCAGTTGCTGTCTGGGAAACCTCCCCAAAGCTGGCTGCTAAGCAGAAAGGGAAAAAAGAGGCTTCTTTATGAGCCCTCTGGCGGGGAGCTGCTGCCATCGGGATTTATTTAAAACAGTCGTTAAAAATACAACCTAAGCCACTCAAACCACTGATATGTATTAGATAGGCGTCTTGGGTCATTGATTAGCTGAGGTTCGAGTGGCTTGTAATTTGAGTGGTATTTTTAACTGCATGCCTACTGTGGCTCCGTGTCTTTATTTAGAGCTGACCCTGGAAGCGGTTAGACATTATAATCCAGATAACAAACAATCAATAAAACAGGAAACAGCATAATTAGATATGAAAAAAATGATAATTAAAGAATTGTTATGCAATGCTCTTGCACGGGCGACAAATTTATGAGTGACATTCCCTATAATGCAATTAACAATAAAGGTGGAAATATGTGATGGTAAAGCAACTATGCAGATCAGCTTGAAAATATACATAGAGTAGTAACTCAAAGGAATAATTAAAATGGATTGCCCAAGTACTAATAATAATTGCATATCCGTTAATTGACTGCTGGCAGTAATTAGGTTCTGTTAATGTCCATAGCCACGAAAGAAGGGCTCAAGTTGAATTTAAATGTCATTGTGCCAAAATCACTGGCAGGACGGGCCAGAGTGTGGGCCAATTAGCAGGAAGTAACTACTCCAGCTGTAACGAATGTAGATGCACAGTTATAATGTGAGGTAGATACGAGTCACCTTCAGCCTTAGAAGGTCCTCTTGGAGATGATGTAGTGTGCTGCTCTGGGACATTAAATGGATGTTAATGTGAAACACTGAAATCATTAATTGCACTAAAAAAACTCTTTGGAGTATCTGCATTTCAGGGCACTGGCTGGATGGGTGTTCTGAAAAGATAATAGTAACAGAACCAAAGCGTAGGAACTCAGACAAACAAGTCAGCCATCTTGGCTGGACAACGAGGGGTCAAGAGAGTCGTCAATTTCTTTTTATTATTGCTTTTAAAAACACACTTTACTTGAAATGGCAGCCGTTCCTTTGTTAAAACAGGGTTTTGTCAAAGCATGTGTTGTTGTGACATTTAATAACTACCAGAGACTATAACCTTGCTGCCGCCATTATAATTACAGCAGTTTAACTCAGTTAGTGTCTTTAGTGTTTCTTAGCCTTGCCCATGAAGACTGACAGAAATAAAACATTCTACTCGATTCCGGTTTGGAAATGTCAAGTGTGTGTGATGATTTGCACATTATATCTAGGCTGAGTGAGGTTTATCTCAAAATTATTGAATGTCCAGCTCACGTCTGTAGATTACACCATCGTATCTGCAAGATCACTCATGTTTTCCATCGATGCCATAAAGTGTTTAGTATTCTTTGATTATACACAGTCACACAATAACTAACCTCTGACGATAATAATATATGTGATTTATACAGTGCTTTTGAAAACCTGAAGTCAATAACAATAACTATATATATATATATGTATATATATATATAAATATAAAAAGATGTTAAATGTGCGCTGTTTCAGGACCAAAACATTTCTGGTTGCAAGGTGCTGCTTGTCTGTTTTAGCTGAAATCACTGAACAACGGCTAACCTTTGTGTCGGTCGGCCAGCAGAAAGCTCCTGGCATTTGCAGCCTGTCTGTGTTTATCCCGACACAAATACACTCAGACAAACACACAACGAAACACGCGAGCATTTACTGCAACTCTTCACTTGGATTTTGGCGATTAGACATAGCCAGAACAAACAAGGCTCTTTAATGCGGCCACTTCGCTGCTGGACGCACACATATCCCAATATAAATGTTGTGTCAATGTAATTCTGCTTATTTAACTGAGCTATCAGCATCTTTCAGAGCCGCAGGCCGAACGCCACCCGCTTTCTAGTCTCTGGGCTTCTACAGAAACAGACAGATAGCTATTAACCACTGTCCCCATTTCCTTAAGGTCGGCTCTGCATTTTTGTGAAATGAGTTGAGGCGGATACATCTGGGTGTGCGAGTTTGCACGCTGCCAGTGGTGCACAGTAATAAGCATTAGATTACTGGGGCAATGCCCCTCCTCTCCTCATGGCAGACAGCCAGCGCTGCCCTTCCCGGACACGGGCAGAGGGGCACAAGGTGTGATACCCAAGGCACAGCATGCATTATCTTGACTTTTCACAAGGCCCCACACAAGGATAAGTTCTTCGCGACTGTCTTGTACAGCTATATTCTGTGCACGCTCGAGACCTCGCATCCGACACCAGTCAGAAAGTACCTGCAGAAGTCACTCCCTCCATCTCGACACTCGGGAGAGGGGCTGCTCCAATCTCCAGCACATATATATCATTCCAGGGCCTAAAGTAAAACTGGTAGCAATGTGGGAATGCCTGTCCATCAACGGAACATCATCTCCATGCACTGGTGCATTGCTTGGTTCTATACTGGACACTTGGCCTGTTATCACTGAAATCCTAAGAAGACCAGCTCGTCAGCTGAGGTCTCCACTGCAGTTCTGACTCAGTCTATTTCAGTGGCATCGTGACAGATTTTCCAGAAATGGCGGAGACAGTTGTAAATCAGGTTTTCCATCTCTGAAGAATAAACTTTGGCGTGACCTTACAGAAGACAGGTTACCATTCATAATTGACCGTAGTTCACGGTAAGAGTGAAGGAGTCAGTCATAAATTGTTTTCATAGTCTGTGCTATTCTGGCCTGAAGGAAAACAGGCTCCTCCAAGCAGAGCATAACGCATGTGAGGAAAGGTCATGCTGACCTGAATGGTGGGTGCACTTGGCTAATGGCGACACATACTCCAGTGACTCTCGCTTTGTCACCTTCACACCCTTAACCAGGAGCACATTCTCAGGTGCATTCCACCATTCCACTCACCGTCTCCTGTGTGCATGCTCGTGTGTGTGTGTGTGGGCTTGCATAGATCACTTTTGAATACCAAAATGTACCCAAAGTGTGGTAAAACCAGAAATGTCCCTACTTTTGGGGACGTCTTTTCAGGTCCCCATTTGGAACACCTCAGTTTTATAAAAATCTGTGAATGGAATCAAAAAAGTAAAAATGCCAAAAGTCTCACATTTCATTTGGTTACTCATAGTTAAGGATAGGGCTGGGTAGTGGTTAAGGTTGTCATGTTGGGATCAGAGTTTTCCCCATAGATATGAATGGACAGTCCCTACAAAGATAGAATTACAAACCTGTGTGTGTGTGTGTGCGTGTGTGTACATACATATATATCTTCTATGCTTGGTTAAAGATGGCATAGTGCTTCAGAGGGTAGTATTGTTGCCTCACACCTCCTGAATTGTGGGTTTCAAATCCTTCCTCTGCTCTATGCGTGTGGAGTTCCTCCAGAATCTCTGCTTCCCTTCTGCAATCATCAAAAGACACACAGCTATGCTAATTGGAATCTCTACATTGCCTGTAGCCTGGTATGGGCTGGCATCCCATCTAGGCTGAACCTCTGCCTTGTGATGCCTGGGATAGGCTCCAGGGCACCCTGTGAGATAGAACTTGAAAAACCCTTTAATTTCAGTAAAAAGAAACACGTTTGTTATATTAGCTAAAGGACCAGATACCTTTAGAAACCTTTATTCTTTCAGAACCGAGGAAAAAGTGACATTTGGATGATTTCTGGGCTGACACAAAAATCAAGCGTAATTAATTAAAAGGTCAGCAGGGACAGTCACTTGTTTACGCCGGATATACCCAGCGTTTTATTCTGTTCCTTTTACTGGAAATGAAGAGAAAAAATGTGCACAGGAGTATTCTGCTCTTTCCTTGAATTGACGTCACCCGCCGTTTCTGTCATTCTGTCATGGACAGTAGCATTTGCTCAAATGTTTGCCCTTTAATGGCTAGCTGTTGATGCATGGGGTGATTTGTATTCAACATATACAAGACGGATAAACTGCACCGCTCTGTGACCTTGTGTAGGTTAGAGAAACCTGTCCTGCCATCAAGGAAGCCATTCTGGAATTGAATACAGAAGGTACGGAGACTCGGACGCAGCCTCGCTCCATTAGTAAATCTGTCCATCTTTCTTTTTTTATGGGGTTATACTGTATATCGGCAAATCAGAACAGAAGGTGTTGGATGGAAAGCAATCGCACACACACGCTATTATCACTGCAGGAACTTCACATTGCGTCTTTAATGTGACGCATGATTCCTAACTCCACCCCCAACACAAAACCACTCTGCTGCCAATACCCAGGATTTTCATCCTGGCAGAAGATCCAAGTGGTAAGCTTTTTATGTAAAAAAGTATAGTTAGTGTTAAGTGTTAGTTAGTGGCTGCAATCGATCTTCTGTTTTTCCACCCCAAAGAACTGTTTCAGTTTCAGCTGCTTATGATAAAACTCCTTTTTGCCCCAAAGACAAGGAATAGTAATTGCAGTTCCTTAAACATTAGATATTCACCAGTCTTAAAGTAATAAACAGGCATCAGTTAGACCAAAGTGCTTTGCCCTGAATCTTAATGTAACTTGGACATACAGTATCTGTTTTCTTTAAGTGTGTTTTTGACAAGCTGTGCAGTAAGTTTAACACCGAATGGAAGAGGTCATGATAGTGTCACAGAAGGTGAAAGGTGAGGTGACTGCACTAGCTTCTATTAAGCACAGCTTCAGAGTGATATGCGAGACCTTATCGTATCGTCGGGGTATATCCGGCGAGGCTGTCTTGAACCATGTGACCGCAGGGTGCCGAGGAATTTCGCTCCTTATCGAAACCACATGGCATGGGAAGTCGTTTCTGGGCCGAACATCCCACATCTCAAAATGAAAAATCAAGCCTCCCCTCTTCTTCCTTGCACAAAAAGTAACAACAACAACAAGAACAATCTTAAGACAGGCACCATTGTCTGATTGCTGGAAATATTTTTTGAGATGTGTCAGAACGCACATAACAAAAACAAACAAAATTGTTTTGGGTTCATTTTCACTTTAGTGTCTGTTCTAAATCGATAGCAATAAAAAGGAAATTATGCCTCCGTTTTGGCAGAAGACGTTGGTGGAAACTGAATAAAAAATGTTTCTCATTATAAGAACACGACTTTTCGCTGCTACCACGATGGCAAACAAATGGACATGTAAGCACTTAGCAAGCCGCGCGGCTCCAAGTCTACACTCACATTAGCAAGATGCATTAGCATATGTCACATATAAACTGAGAGTTACAGGAGTTTTTTTATGTTAGACAGTAAAAGCAAATTGCGATATTTAATATGTTCGTGGAATGAGTTTAATTACAGAATTACTCTGTAGACATTAAACATCTGGGAAGAAATGTCACTCGTACCATACGTACGTTGTTATTTTTCCGTTTATTGTCTGTTATGAGAAAAATAAAAGGAATTTACCATTTTGCTCCAAAAGACACGGGGCCGCATTTTGTATTTAGAGGTACTGAGTTAACAACGAGTTGGGGATGAGATTTACAGCCCACTCTCAGCGGGGATTCCACAACGTCCATTTCGCTCGAGCGCATTAATCACTTTGTAACAGTGGGGGCCAAGGAAAATGTGTTTTGTCATGGACGCTACTTTATCGGCATGAGAAAAAACAATTACGTATGTGTCCATGAAGAAGACGCGGAAGCCATCGACGCCCTCGCACGTAGCGCTATGGCATTACACTCTAAAACATGGTGTGTAGGCTGTTTATTGACATTTTTGCTAGCTTGCAGTGTGGGTATATAATGCCTGTTTGTCTCACTACAGCTTTTTTTATTAAAAATAGCAAAACATTCCAATCGCACGCAAGAGAACGTGGTCTTCGTACGATGTGGTGTCGATGTGAATTTGGTAGGGAAGCGGTGAAGGCACATTTGCTCTTTTCATAGAGACCTTTCTGACGATGCACAGCCGTAGGTGGGGGTGACCCCACTCTGCACGGGCCCCCCACCTGTCAGGCATGATCACATCTCGCATACCTGCCAGGGGGCAGTCGAAGACGGGGGGCTTCCAGCAACAACCTCCCATAAAGCAGGGGTCTAATCCGAGGTTAGACACCCCATGGTCAGGCTTTTGTATGAATCTGGATCGAATTAGCAAATGAGTTCAGATACATGAAGCGTGCCCATTACCTTCATGGAAAAAAGACAAAAAACTGGACCAATGTCAATAGTACATGTTTATTTCCTGATAACCGTCCTTGGAGGAAGCATTACAGAGGAGCGGGTGACCTAACCATCTGAGCTTTCTGGGTAATATGTCCATCATTACAAGGAAAGGTTCCTCGTTTGTCCGAGCATCTGAGTGACGAGCTGGCATAGCGGCCGACCTGTGAAAACCTCAACGCTGCCCAACCAAGGACCCCATGACACCTGGGCCACCGTGAATGTGTGTCCTAGGTGGGCCTCACAGTTCATATAGAGTGTGGCTGTCTGACAAGCAGATTTAGAGAAGGGCACTCTGTGCCACCCAGCTCAAGGCGGGGTTCGCATCACAATCACCCACACAATACGCACAGAAAACTTATATCTTCCTGTCTCTGCCTGTGCTGGAATTCAGTCATAAACATCCCTGTAAAAACAGTAACAACTACATCTTGAAATTCTTTTAGTTTTATGTGCAGAACATATTTTAAACATATACGGAACATATACGGACTTTTAAAAAAAGATTTTAGAAAGAAGAAACTAACATGAATCTGCTACTGACGCATCTTGGAGAGAAAAGGGAGACATTTCCCTAGGGAGTCAAAAAAAACCCGCAAAGGAAAACTGAAAAACAAGCAGGGACCGCACAGACCGGGAATCAAGATACACCCACGGTGAAAAAATAACCTTAGGGGAGCGATGACCCGGCCCCGGCCTTCCCTGTGGGTGTGGGAATCGGCTCCGGGGGTCCCATGAAAGTGAAAAGGCCGGGCAAAAGGGGAGGGGGGCAGGAAAAGTAAAAATGCAGTTGACATGAATCTGAAACCTGTACCGGAAAGCAGTCCAGCCGGCGGAGAGGTGGGAGGGGGAGCAGAACGCACTCAGTCAGCAGTGGGTCAGCACTCGCCATTTTGGGGAGGGAGCCGCATCCCAATCAGACACCGGCCAGCGTCACCCGCCGGGGGCCCCCGAGAGTGTCCGGCGAGAGCGTGACGCACTGCCAGATCCGTCAGCAACGTGAGGAGACATAAAGCGTATTAGCGAGTGGAAATTAAAATAAAACCAGCAAGCAGAGACCTGAGTGACAGAGGAAAAAGCTCCTTTATATTCATAAGATATTATGGAGGCAACTGCCAGAAGCCCGTGGAGTTTAATTGCCGCTCCAGCCGTGCACATCTAAAACCACATCAGTCGAAGGTAATGAAATAAAACGCTGGAAAGCCAGGGGCTACCGCGCGCGCTGTAAATAGGCATTTTAGCCAGAGACCCGATTAACAAGACTTCAAACGGAATGGAATTGCAAGCTACAGCCAGCGTAAGACAGAGCGAGATCGATTTTTTTAGCCGGCAAAGTGCGGACGGGCGGGGCAGTTGGGGGAAACTGACGCGTGCGCATGCCGAGAATCCCGCCGATCGGCGGAATGGGAAGCCCTGCTCGTTATGCCGCCGTCCGGAGGGGCCGCTCCTACGTGCCCGCGTGACATGTTTTAACGAGCCGGCTTTGGTGCGTCCGGTTGGCGAGGAGCTCCTCCACCAGCGGAGGTTCCCAACCCGGCGTGGTCGATGCGGAGCTCGGCCTAAGAACTCAGACCAGAAAAGGACTCTGCTATAGTCACAAATATAGGCTGCACATTATGCAATAAGCAGCTTATCGCGGACTGCTACCTCGAAAAACAGAGCTATCATGAAAACTAATGTGAACAAGTGGGCAACCAAAGCAATCAAATTTATTTTATCTATCACATTCCTGTACCACCTTCTTAGCACTAGTTGCACAACTAGTGGTATAAACAGCTACTTGGTTAAGTATGCAAAGAAGACGTAATGTTACTGGAGTGGATTTCAATACATTGTTGAGTACTTTCGCCCAACAGAAAAGAAACTAGTTTTTCTGTATGTGAAATGTTGGCTCACAGCAGTCAGCAGATGAATGAAAAATTGAACATCCAAACTTCACGGTGATAAAAAAATGAATAAATAAAGCAATCAACAAATGATGCATCTCTCCATGCAGCAGAACAAATGAAAAGGTAGCAGGGTATTTGTGATGCTCCTACAGAGTAATAAAAGCAAAAGATATTTTTCATAGTGACAGGTGCCACCGAAAATGTGAGGCCGGTAATGACCTTTGGGGTAATAACACACGCTGTGGCCTGACATGCTTTTTTTTTTTAATTCAGAATGCCTCTAGGAGGGAGATCATGTATTCATCAAATTTCTTGATTTCTCCATAGTCTACTTCTGTGTTCAAGGCTCACACTCCCCGCCCCCCCCCTGCTGAATTTTTAAGTAATGAGTCAAAAATTTCCGGAACTTCATCACTGAGGAGAAATTATTTCCTTTTCTGCCAAAATCTACTTGGCAAAAAAAAACACCCTCATACCACAAAAAACAAACAGCATTTATTGTTTTGTACCAAACAAATAGCAGTCTGGAGATGAAAAACATGACTCATATACTGGGGTGTCGTTACAGTCTAGGCCCCATGAAAGTATATTATATTGGGCCCCCAACCCAGACCAATCATATCATGTTTCAAATTTTTAGGGGCCCTGCCTTGGAACTGTCCTAAGTGCCCCAGCCCCCCCCCCCCCGCTCGTATGATCAGGAGAAAGTACCCTGTGTGAGAAGGCCAGTGACTGTGGCGGTTACGCTGTTCACACTGAACTGACACAGGGATCCATTAGTGCCACTATGCAGAGCCTTCAACCAGCGCAACCATACCAACAGAGAACAGCAGTGGTTTCATCTCGCCATCCATGGGGAACTTTTCCAGGAGGAAGGCTGATGTTTACGGCTCTTCATTTAATCCAGAAAAGTCACCTGAAGACAAAAAATAAAATAATAGAAACGTAAAGAAAATTTCTCAGGAGGCTTGCGGGATGGGTTGGGGACTTGGCCACAGCACAGTGTGATTTAGAACAGGCTGGTTATAATAAACGGCTCCGTCATTATGGTCACTTAGCTCGCTTTGAGACTGTGTAGAGCATGGCCTTTCCTGCTCAGCTGCACAGCAACCTTGAATTCTTGAACCCCGCACTTCAATGGACGGCAGTCTGTTTGGAGGATGGCTTGAGTATTTATTAATATGTTTGTGCGTGTGTATGTCTCTACAATGTGATCAAAACCTGTTATTTTGACATTGTTGGGACCACTTTTTTTCAGTCGCCACTAGGGTTGTAACGGTATACCGGTATGGCGGTTTATTGTGATATTGACATGTACGACTATCATATCATGCACATTTGCTTATTATTTGCGGTTTTGAAAAAAAAAAAAGAAAACAGATCTCACCCGCGCTGCCGTGTATATGCAACTTCTTTCCGCTTGAGACTCCACCCATACCTGCACAGCGGCGAAAATGTCCGATACAGAGGCTGCAAATTCTAATCTCTATCTCCCGCCGAAAAAAAATAATCTGCAGTATGGGAATATTTTGGGTATCCGAAAAATGATCGTGGGGTTGTCCTTGAAGATGGATATCCAGTTTGC
>JAODKM010000038.1:12118334-12134948 GCA_026780845.1 Petrocephalus sullivani
CCCACCACGCCCCCCCCCCCCCCCCCCCCCCCCAAGCCACTACACAGGCTGGGAGTATTTTAAGCAGAAATATTTGTATTTTTATTGTATTATTAATAGTCCAAGTAAGCAATTAAAATATATTATCAATGTAACAGATGGCTGCGAGTAATTGAATTGTTATAGGCAGGCCTGGGCTGCTCATAGTAGGGTCTATTACACCAGTGTGGGGGGGGCACAGGAGCCAGAGATGAAGTGTTAAGAGTAATCAAACAAGTAGCATCTAAGTGATTGCTCACGCCACACTCGAAACGATCTAGAGGCTAATATGGGGGGTGGTCACACAAGCAGTCGCAGGGCTAAACACTCGAGCGATCCTGAGCCAGATAATATGAGCAATCATCAGCCATGCTGTCCCATTGATCAGTCCTCAGCTGTCAGCTGGGGGAGCCGGTGATTTGTAACTTCCCCACGCCGTGCCTCGCCCACCTCCCCGTCCTGCCCTCACTCCCAGACCTGCCTCTGAGGCCAGAGCGCTGGCATACATGCACCAGTTTGCTCCTCAACCTCTGGAGGGGAGATAAAAGCGGGGAATTAAATATTGATGTGAGGCAAGCCAGCAGTGTTATCTGCTGGCATTAATCTTAGCAGGCTCTCACAGGAGAAGGTGCGGAATTAGGCACTCACGGCTGCTCCAGTGGGCCTCCTGCCTCAGCCTCATTTATAATGGGAGTGCAGTGGATCCACGCTGAACTGATCCTGAACTTTGGCGGTTATGATTAGAAACAAGAGTGAGAGGTACAGGAGCAGGACATCTCCTCACCATCGCGGGCATTCTTCCCTGAACGCTGCCTCTGAAGTTCACTTTCCTGCGGGCGACTTAACACAACCCCCGATCAACCTAACACAGCCCCCCAACGACTTAATACAACCCCCAATCAACCTAGCACAGCACCCCAACAACTTAACACAACCCCCAATCATCCAAACACAGTCCCCCAATGACTTAACACATTCCCCAATCAACCTAACACAGCACCCCAACGACTTATCACAACTCCTATTCAACCAAACACAGCCCCCGAACGACTTAACACAACCCCCAATCAACCTAACACAGCACCCCAATGACTTACAACAACTCTTAATAAACCTAACAAAGCCCCCCAACGACTTAACACAACCCCCGATCAACCTAACACAGCCCCCCAATGGCTTAGCACAACCTCCAATGAACATTCCTTGTTACATCCCCAGGAGCCCACATGACCTTTCACACCTGTGTTTCCATGTGGCACCCAGAACTCCTGTTCTGTTCACACCTGCTAACCCCCACCCCTACCACAGGTTCCCCCCAAGTCTGACAAGCCAGGCTGCGGGGGGGGGGGGGGTATTCCTTGGGGTATTGCATCTGTGAAAGAATGACAGGTGCGTACCAATTTGCCAATTTTCACATCGTCTTAATGGACAGCTGCCCCTCAGAGGCGAGTGTCAAGCATGGCAATCTGAGGAGAGTGCTGCGCCGGTTTGTGCCGGGCCCCCGGCGGGCCCCTGGTGCCAAGCACTGAATGCGACGTGTTAATGGTTACACAAAATAAAAACCAAAGCACTTTGGAGCACATTAGTTAATGCGGCCAGGCAGACGTGCGTGTAATTACGGCCTGATTTTCTGTTCAAAATCTCCTCCTATTCATAAGCAGAATGCTTTCTCACCTGGATCTCTGTTATAAACGGGACTCTGCACCGTATTCAGGAGAACAAAAGCATTTTAGCGCAAATCTGAGAGGAAACATGGGGAGGGCTGTAAACAAGGCCGAGGCTGAGATAAATCTCCATGGGAACGAATAAATATTTCATGGCAAATGCGACCAAACTAATAAGAAGCACCTCTGAAATGTGACTTATTGCATATGAATACTGACATTAGGCTTCGGGTTGAAAACAGGAATTAAAAATGATTTTACTTTCCCAAATCAAATGGATGTTGCTTGGAATTTGTCAAATGAAGGAAAATGTATAGACTTAATTTATTCCATGGGATAATGTTATATAATGCAAAACTCAGACATAAATGTAAGCGCAGAGAATCTTCCTCTTTTCAAAAAGCCCGCATCCTTTTAAAGGCATGTTGGAAAATATCTGCCGCACGTACACACCTTTGGGTCACGTGTAGAAAAAAAAACACATGTTAGGGAGCCAGTATTGAGGCTCTGGCCAGGGAAATGGTTGCAACCCTTCCCAGAGAGCAGCCCCCATATATTTTGCTTATTGGCAGGAGTCGGTGTGGATTCTGTGTGCTTCAGATTCAGGTTCAGTAACATAGATACTACATTATAAAGCAGACTAGTGCTGTATATTCCTTATACACACACCGACAGGTGTTTCCTGGAAATAGTTATCCTTTAAAAAAAGCCTATGGCCTAAGTGTATCCTGTTCCTTGACCCGTGACACACAGTAGAGCAGTCATCATGTGGTTACCAGCCTGCTCTCCGCCGACCCGGGCTGCCATATGTGAACGCAAAAGGACAGGCACAGTCTGTGCCAGTTGTTTTGGACCGGAGGGTCCCCGGAGAGAATGGATGATGTAACAGATGATGTAATAAGGCGTCTCCTGGGTTACGGGGCTGACGGCTAAATGCCTGAGTGTGCGCGAGAGACCCCAGGAGCATCAGTAGCGTGACTGACAGCCATGCCAGGCTTTCTTTGTGTCACCTTTTTGGAAGTGAGACGGGGAGCAAAGAAGGACGGCTGTGGCGAGTCACGCCACACGGCGCCGGGCAGGGGGTGCTGCATATCACAGTGTAAACGCGTCACTCAGAGTGGAAACCCTGACGGAGCTGCTCTGGTCTTACGCAGCCGATGACATTAATCGGCCGCTGAATATTTAAAACAAATAAAGTACGGAAAACGCACCACAAACTCAAATGTACCCGCCCCGGGCCTGAAAGTAAATGCCTGTCATGCTTTAGAAAATGTTTGAAAGCTTGTTTGAAAAAACCCTGCCTTCCTTCAGCTGTAAAGATGATTTGAGGAATGGTGACTTAACCATTTCAGCGGCAGTAGCAGCAGATTAAAAGCACAGTGCACAGTACAGGCACAGTAGTACCTCATTATTTCGGATCTTCTAGCTGTGGCATTGTGCTCAAATTTGGGACACCAACTGTGTTCCAGCTTCTAAGGAGGTCTGAGTCGCTCCGCCAGGTGATCACATCCATTTAGCCGCTACCTCACCATCTCAGGCTCTTCGGCGTGGAGACCAGGCCCGTCGTGGTTCCTGTCCAGGTCGTGCAGGGTCAGTGTGGGTGGGGGCGACAGCAGTGATGTCAGCAGGACACAGCACCAGAGGAGGCCCCATTGTGTTGATTCATCTTGAATGCTGCAGATGTGCGTGACAATACCATAATTGTTCGTGAAAGACCCAGGTTCACCGGGGAGGCACACTCACTTGACGACAGTAGCAATGATTAATTGTGGCCAGCTTTAAAAAAAGAAAAATTTTAAATGTTCAGGCCACGTCCTTATATGGCAATCCTTATATGGAAAAGGTCACGACGGTCAGGACGAGAATGTAAAAGCTGTCCTGAGGCGATGGCTTCTCTTCAGGCCGAGGACACCAGGTGGGCAGTCGCTTTTCCCCCGGGGGCAGAGGAACATCCCAGATCCAGCCCAGCCTTTGCGGGAGGGAGCCGATGGCTGCGAGGCCCATGAGAAAAATGGTCTATAATCTCTGGTATGATGGGAGCTGCATGGGAGCAGCATGAGAGCTGCATGGGAGCAGCATGGGAGCTTCATGGGAGCAGCATGAGAGCTGCATGGCAGCTGCATGGGAGCAGCATGAGAGCTGCATGGGAGCAGCATGGGAGCGCCATGGCAGCTGCATGGGAGCAGCATGAGAGCTGCATGGGAGTAGCATGGCAGCTGCATGGGAGCAGCATGGAAGCAGCATATACGTAGGCCTGTGTGGCGACGCTCCCCATAGTGCACATGTACTGTAAGAACTATGCCATTCTTTCTGGCTCAGGCTTATTTTCATTTGATTGGTTAGTCTTCATTGTTGTTGGCTAAATCCAACCCCAACATGTGCATGGAAAGAGCTGAATGCAGGGGGCACGGGAAAAAAAGCAGCTCCCCCCGCCCCAGGTTACAATCATTAGCATTAATGTTACTCACTGCTAATTGCACTTAAACAATTTCATAAATGGGGGAACAGCAAAGGAAATAGGAAACGCGCGTTTGCTCCCGCTCGCTTGCTCCCGCTCGCTTGCTCCCGCGTGCTTGCTCCCGCTCGCATCCCCACGGCGCGAGCTGCTTAATGAATAAACAAATGGCTCTCTGTTATTACAAAGTCTAACCCAGCCATCCATCTTCCATAACTGCTTATCCAGTTATAGGTCGCGGTGAATCTGGAGTCTCTCCCAGGGGGCATCAGGAAAGAGGTGGGTCAGTGTTTCCCAACCCGCTCTTCGGGGAGCCCCAGACAGTCCACATTTTTGCTCCCTGACAGCTCCCAAGCAAAAATGTGCACTGTCTGGCCGGGAGCTGGGAAGAAACACACAGGTGGACTGTTTCTGAGAGAAAGGCTGCTGTAGCATGCATGGGATGCCAGGCCATTAGAATGGAAATAAAAAAAAAAACCAGTGAACTAAGAATTCAGCTAAATCTGTTGGAATTTATATCATAGTCGCCCCCAAAGCATTTAACGAGAGCGCGTGGCAATACGTTATTAGTTCAATTATTCTAAATGGTTCGTAAATGCAAACTGTTGAAGAGATTGTGCCATTCCCCCTAGGGCGTACGGCTGTGGTCAGGTGAGGCCCGCGGCAGGCCAGAGTAATGGATGAATGATGCCCCCGTAATCGGCGATCGCGGCCTGTCAGAGGAGCGCGATCCGCGCCATCCCTCACGCCGTGATGGAAACAGGGCCAGGTAGGCGGCCCTCCGCCTTTCTCGTGGAATGCCGTCCAGCTTTAGTGACAAGCCATTGCGTCGCTGTTCTCTGGGCTGGCAGGTTAACTCCATGGCAGGGGATCTGACAGCAAAAAAAGGAAACAAAAAGAAAAAACAGAATTGCTGTCTAGTTAAGCCATTCTGCAAATATATCAAATGCACAACATTAAGTTCCCATTTGCCGTCTATTCATACAAAAAACAAATAACACACTGTGGTATTTTAAAGCTTTCCTTTCTTTTATTAAAATTTTGTATGAAGACTGCCATATATTTGGTATTGAGTGCCAAACACAATTATGTATTTTAAATTGAACTTCCATGGAATGGAAAGAGGCACAGAACAGGACGTTTTCTGGGCCTACGGCATGGGGATGTCACGTGAGAGGATGTCTCTGTGAAATAATACTAGCATTGTTCATTGTACAGGCCATCCAAAATATTATATATGTCTGTGCCTTTGTGTATATATACACAGACAAACACCCACACACACGCACGCGCATTTTTTGCAAAAGTCGTTTACCCGTGAGATAATATCCTTTACTGCAGCTTGGCTGTTTGTCTGGTATTTGACTGCACACACATGTAAGTCTGGTTATATATGACGATATATAGCTCAAGCGCTTTCATTCTTATCTCTTCGTCCTGGAAATGTCAGCGGAAAGCCCACAAAAGTTACGACCTTCACCAGACCGTTAATATTACAATAAGGGTTCGTCAGAGAAATGCAGGGAACTATACAGCAATGCTGGGAGCATGGTTTGCATGAAAGGAAATACAGTGCTGGTGGCTTTGATCATTAATCCATTTCCAGAGGTATCACTTTTCTCTTTTTATGTGACTTTTCCCCGGTTCTCTCCGTACCGCCGCGTTTGCCGGGCAGACACAGGAAACCGGTAACGCGTAGCTTTAAAACCTGGAGAGCTGGAGATCCTCTTTGTCCGGGATCGTGTGATTTACTAACCCGCAGCTCGCATATTTCACTGCCACCGTAACTCAAAAATAGTGTTTCAAGATGTAATGGCGGCCAACATTTGGAAGACTTCATAATCTGCTAAATATGATAGCGAATTCTGGCAGGACTTCACATTCTGCTAAATATATTTTTTATTCCACGGCGTTTTCACGAAAAGTCATGGGTCAGCCAAAGTATTCTGTTTCGTTCCCATAGTTTTTGAGTAAAATGCCACAGGAGTGCGTTGCCCTCACTGCACATACAGTAGTTCAGGCATGGTTGCATAGACTTTGAATGCTTTGATTAATTTCACAACCCATAATAACGCCATGTACATACTTTTCAATACCTAATAATGCTTAAATGTTCCGCAATAAATGTGGAAATGTTAATTTAGCACCGTGGGCCGCTAATTTGACCTGCAGTCGCCTGGGAGTCACGTGGAAACGCTCAGCTTTCAATGGACGCAGCGGCTGTCTAACGCAAGGTGCCCATTTTCACCGAGGCCCCCTTGACTCATATTCAGGAGGACTCTCGCTGCCCCGACCCAAGCGAAGCAATCCTCTCCGCAGCTCGAAATCCTCCTGGAGGCTTAAGACTCCTCCACAGTTCTTTGCTGTTGCAATTATGATCTGATGCTACAAAATGTTTTTTCTTTATCATCCCCCCCACCCCCCACTACCATTTTAAAGAAACGGTACATCTGCAGCTAATAGGAGTCCTGATTGTTTTAAGGGTTCACAGGTTAACTGTGATTCATTACGGTGGCCCTGCATGCTTCCTGCTCTTACTGCTTAGCGTCTACTCTGCTGTCAGTAGGGTCTGCACTCACCAGATGTGCAATATACTGTATAAATCACTCGGAAACACAGGAAACGACTCTATCCAGTGAGGGGAACAAATCAATATCTCTTATATGCCACATGGGTTAGCTAATTCAAAAACCAATGAGAAGGCAGGCAACTGCAGGTTTATTTATCTAGCGCATGTCAGACGGTGGTTTCCAGTCACACGGGAGGAACATCCTCAGATGGAGTCAGAAGTTTTGGGAAGTGAAGCATTTTTTCCAGATTGTTTTTCTCAAAAAAAAAAAAAACACAACTGAAGGTATTTCAGCATTTTCTTCAGCCCTTTGAATTAAACATTTTATTTGCACAAACAGCATTTACACCGTCTTTTCCCAGATGCTGTCATGCAGAGAAACACTCACAGTCAGCAAAAATTAACAGCAAAATGAGTCAAAAACATCCTCAACTGCTACTAAGCTAAATAACATTAGCATGAATGCCTTAAGGGCAGTACCTAGTGCATCAACAGGTAATGTTCCGGTTCTAGATTTTAGCACAGGGTTCTAATGTTCTATATTTGTAACAAGATGCAATAACATTTAAAACCAATGAATAATTTAACAAGTACTAGAGAACAAAATTTTATACAAGAGTTGGAAATTTGGAAATCAATTTGATATGTAACTTTAGTGACTAATTTATTCGTAACAACTTTTAAATAGAAAACTTATCAAATATTAATATTATAAGCAATTACACAAGTCTGATAATTATGAATATTCAGTTTAAGAGAAGCACTTGCAATTGAATGCATTTAATTAGTTGAAACAAATTAATTAGTTTCATGCCAAGGCCTTCCTTCGCAATTATAAGAACTGATACGGTAATTACTCCATAGGACAATAAATGGATGCGCACATAAACGTCACAAACGATAGGAATCAAGTGCAGGAGGCCGAGCTAATTAAAATAATCTAACATTAGCTGATTAGTAAATTAAGAGTTATCAAGTGCTCTTCGCAAACAGCTAAAATCAGATGGTGCTAGGTAGCTTTCAAATTCCTTAATGTTAATCAACTCGAACATTTAATAAATAATTATACCATTAAGCGATCATTTATCATCTGTCTGTGTGAATTGCGGTTTGATTAAAACTCTCCTCCCTGAACTGATCACAATGATCACAGTATGAATGCATTACAGAGTTACATTTTCCCGCTCTGAGCTATTCACGCGGAATCACTCGGCTGTTCACGGCGCGCCGCGTAGTGAGAGAGCTCTGAAATGGTGTTCGGCAGTCTATTGGGTAAAAACTCTGAATTATTAAAGGTATTGTGCCTGGTATTCCAGAAAAAAAACACTTGTAGATGAGGGTTAGGATACAGTCTGGCAGATGTTGGCTGGAGAAAAACAGGTTTTCATAATGGGGCTCATTTATTATCGATCGTACAGTATGTGATACCTTCAATCTGAGTAATGTGTCTCCATTATTCACCCACGGACGTCCCGTGTGCGAAAGACCACGCGTGATGACAAATGGCTGTGTGTTTGCTGGCCGGCTGAGGCTGCTGTTCAAACAAGATGGCCTCCAGGAGGGGAGCCAAGGCCGTTCGGGTGTTGAGCCGGGGCCAGGCCGCCCGAGGGGGCTCCTGGTGTCCGCGCAGTCGCACGCCGCCTGTTCATTACCCCGCAGGAACACAAACATTTCGATCGGCGTCTGTACACGTCTGCGGGACCATAACTCACTGCTTCCTGGGAGCTCTCTGTCAGGCAGAGCCTGCGAGAGACAAAGGCATCCCTACATAGCGGGCTCTGCAGTCCAGACACGGCAAAAAAACAGGTGTGAGGCCCGATAGCGTGGCTTGGGCGTGGAGCTAATTTTAAGCATTTAAACAGGACTGATGCAACAGTGCCCCAACACTCCGAACACTTTGCAGTGTACGAAACCACGCAGAGCCAGTGTGCTATTTCGCTATATGAGGCCCGAGATGTAGTACACAAACAGGGCCTATAATTTGGCGCATGGCAGGAACCAATAAAGGGCCACTTTGCGGCCTTCTTTTGCCTCTCCCATGAAAGATGCCGCATGAAATGTGCGGCAGACAGAGTGAGTGTGCGGCACGTACGCGTGAGTGTGCGCGTGAGGGCTCTTGAGTGTGCGCGTGAGTGAGGACGTGAGTGGGATTAGAGCGTGAGTGCTAGAAACAAATGAAACATGATCCCGCGGCACGGGCTCTTGGAAGCCTCACAGACAGCCTGTTTATCTGGCCCCTAATGGACACCCCCGCGTCGGGTCAGCCCCCCGGAACGTTCCTTCATCTCTGAGTAAGATCTGACCCATTGCCTTCCATGCCCGGCTACCAGCTGTGAGCGATCCCCCCCCACCGCCGGATTCGCCGATACCTCCCTGGATTGTGAGGAGCAGTCGCCGCACTACAATTACACAGAGATGCTGTCATCTCCCCAGCGCTGGCAGCCGGGATGGGGGGAGGCTGGGGTCTGTGGCGGCTTTGGACCAAAGAGGGGTGTGCTCCGCTCGCCTCCGTCGCTCCTCGTTACGGCCGCGCAGTAGGATGTGAGGAAGTGCATTTCCGACAGCTCTGGTCTGATAAAAATGCGTGGCGGACATGCGATACGTGCCCCCCGAGCCTTTCCAACATACCCATGGCGAGATGCTCATTTAGTTCAGCTGAAAAACAGAAAGTTTGTCTCCTTCTGTTGGTGCAGGGAACCAAACAACCCATGACTTTCCAGCAGTACTTCGGGCGACGAGCATGGCTCCCAAAGCTACCTTTTAATCCGTGTACGCCGTTCACCTCAGCATCCCCAGGGCTGGCTGGTCGCTAAACGGAAGCGTCAGCATTCCTCCTTTTCAACCAGGTTTCCTCTGGCCCTATTCTGTCGTTTAAAGACATCAGGCTCCACCGGAGTCGGGACAAAGAAAGGGCCTGATAAGAAATGTCACCGCCCCGCTTGGGACGCCCCACATGTCGGGCCGCATTTCGGTCTATAGGAAGGTAGCAGGATGTCACTATGAAGGCAGACAGATCTGTGGTCAGCAGCCTTGTGAAAGCAGCCAAGGGGCCACAATCACCTCCCTCTAACAGGATTAGATCAGTCAGTACCTCCATTACATCCATCCTTGGACACTGTTATTTATTCAGGGCAAAGACTTTGAAGGGCCTGAGGAATCCAACAAGGGTATGAGGTTGCAACCATCCCCATCGTTTGGACTGGCGTACGTTGTGGGAAACACACTCTTATGTGCACTCAGTACCCGGTCGTAGATGTGTGTATCTACAGTGAGGTATTAAATTAATCAAAAGACTTTGGTAGTTGAAATAAAAAAAAGATGATCAATTCTGGTGTCATGTTTCAATGGGAGTTGTTTCAAAACTGGAGTGGTCCAGGTTCCTTCCCCAGGTAACATGCGCTGTATGGTGAGGGGAAGAAAAAATAGGAACGACCCCAGTCAGTCCGAGGGTTATATTTGATGACAATGGAATTCCATTCGGAACTGATGACATGATAATGAAAACTTTCAAATAAAGCCAATGATGGACAAGTGGCATTTTATTAATTTCCGCAGCCAACACGTTTGCTTGAGTGACAGAGAGAGAGTCAGGGGGTCAGTTCATTATTGCAGTAAAAGACATTTTCCTACTCCGAAGAATTTTATAAATTAGACATTGTCATCAGCCAAATCCCTACTATCAAAATAATGTCTGGCAGCTACAAACTCAGAAAATACTAATCAAAGAAATGTTTTATTTTTTTTTCCAAATTTTTTTGTTTGCTTTTTAATCGTGCACTTTTTCAGTATATTCCTTGCTGCTTGTGGAAGTCTTGCCAGAATTTATCGTTCAGTTTCATTTGCTAATACTTTGGCAACATCTTAGGAAACCTTGAAAATGACATCTGAGTACCATTTCAGCAATGAGAACCCACTCTGCACACACCACCACATATAAATCAAAACCTCCATCTGATACAGACATACCCCTTGTTTTGAGTGTCATTGCAAATACCGTCGTTTTGGGCCCCCATAGCTACCACAACGGCCGGAAAAAAAGTGGCTCTAGTTTCATACCACATGACATTTAGACAACTCCGTAAAAGCAAAAGCTTATTGATTACGCATATTTCCCCTGGAATATTAATTTCAAGTAAATATAGAATTAAGTTTCAATAAACATAGTTGATGACTAGGAAATGCAGAGTGTGCGGGCCTGGGAGAGTCCGGCAGAAAGTCACCGTCACAGCGCAGCGTGGAAAAGGTCAGTATCCGCGATTCCGCAGGGGGTACGGCGAGGCGCGGGGTAGTAGCGTGTGACGTAAAGCTCCCCAGTTAGGAATTAAAAGGACAAAAGCGGTTGTGGATTGTGATGGGGCGCCGGGCACTTCGTGTCGACCCGGCACAGAGACAGAGGCCTAATTCATTCTTGACCTGGGAAGCGGAGTAATACCGACCCACATTTTCCGAGTCACCAATTATATTGGAAATACTGGCAGCGAAAAGCACAGAATCGCAGCCGGCCCCGTATGAGCAGCTAATGGGTTCTACGGGGTTTATGTCTGCGTCGGGGGGTTTATCGTGACTTAGATTTCGGATTCATGAGACCCGGAACACGTTAGCGGCGATTTCTCGGTTCTGTGTTCCATTTATGAAACGGCATTGTCTGGAATGCAGTCTGCACTATTTGACATTTATGTTGCTTAGCTAACATTTTCCTCTTGTTCGGTGGCTGGATATTTTAGCGGAGTGACTCGAGGCACAAGGCTGCTATGGCAGACCCTCTCCTGAGACCAGGGATCGCAACATCAGTACAAGAGCAACATATTAATGGGCCATATGTGCTTTCAGGAGAATTCAGACATGAATAGTTTTCATTAATGAATTCCACAACCCAGTTCCTAAATAGATAACAAAGAGCTTTATTGCAGTATTAGGTACAATGGCCTTGGCATAAACTATTGTGGCCAAATCCGTGGCTAAACGTTGAAAAAGAGACAACGTTACGTCTAACGTCTGTCAGCTGTTTGTCACGGCGTTTTATCACTTCCCTGCCAAAATCAATACTGGGCAATTTACTAACTAGATGCTTTTCAAAGAGGCCCTTATGAACAAAGAAAGCAAGAATTACAGCAATTAGGTGGAGTGGTTGTAGGACTTGCGTCATGCAGACCCCTTGAGTCCATCTTTGAAACGTTTTCTTTTCATCTCCGTAACTGTTGTCTGAGGTAACGGCACTTTGGGCCTGGGACGTTTTTCAACCTGGCATCTAACTCATAAAATAATCACTGCTTTATTGTGAAGGTGGAAACCTCACACTGCGGCCAAATTCAGACATGGAGTGTGTCAAATAAAAAAAAAAAAGTAAAACAATGATTTGATGAGTTATGTAGCTAAATCGTACTTCTGTAAAAACAGGCAGAAGGCATAAAAATGTATCAACAGGTTTGCACAGTGCATATTGGTACTCGCAAGCGTTATAGCTCCACAGTCCCTTTTAATCCTCGTATGCAGACGGCGGGATGCAATGCGTGGTGTTTGTAGCTGTTTCGAACGCCAACGACTCTGAGCGGGGTGGTAAAGAGACAGGACTGCGCCATATCTGACTGTCCAGGCGGAGAGTCCCCGGGGAGACTTGTCCAAGCGGACCAGGGCTGCAGTCCCATTTCCACATGAAAGGATGGGCCCAGCAGGACTCGGGATGGTCCATTTCCCCGTGTGCGGCTCGCTCCCGTTCCCCGGGCACTCAGACTTACGGCGGCGTGCTTCTCCGCTCGCTACCTCTCGCCGTTTTGAAGCCGTCTTCCTTTGTCGCCTTCTCAGGCTTCAGTAGCCTGCGACGCCCTCTGATGTCTGCCTGACAGCGTTCCCTGGGTGAGTCGGTGGCAAAGAGAAGCGAAACTGCGGTTTGTTTATGTCTGACTTCGAGCCCCAACATCAGAGTCACCTCTGGAAAACGGCAAAACAGGCGCTTTTCTTAAATAGGGTTTTTTTTTTTTGATGTTAAAAATGGCTTTAGTAAATACCCAAGTTTATCTATGGCTATCTAGCCAGTTACACTGAGAATATCAGAAGTTATTATTCCATTAATGTGAGGTGTGATGACATGGGATGCTTGATAACATTCCCAGTCCCTGATAAGGTTTTATTTTGCTTTTATCCAGTCTGGAGATTGAAAAGTTGGAGGGCATTCAGAGGACACCGTGACAGAATAAGCCTCATTTTATCTACCTCTTATCTACAATCCTATGATGCAAAAATTCAAGAATACTTCAGCACTCATTTTTATCTGCCTAATTGTAAAGCCTTTCCCCTCTATTTATTATTACAGCGTAAGTGCTTATTTCCACGTATCTCGTGTTTATACACAAAAGCTCTCCCGCCTGTCAGCTTCCCCTGTCCTGCGTTGGCTCACCCGCAATTCCCACACTTGTCCACGTGCGGCATGTTAGGGAGGATCGGACATTAAACCCTCGGGAACGTTCCGCCGCGCACCTTTTGTTTAAGTTTTCACGCCAGCGGGGCCACGTAAAGGGCTGACTCCTCGCCCCCATGGGGGAGGAAAATCCCACCTCCTGTCTCACAGGAGGCACTGGGGTCTTGCAAGCATGCCCCCCTCCCCCCCCCCACCTGCACCGCTCTGGCCGGCAGCATCTCCTGGGTGATACTCCACTGTCAGCGGGAGACGTGGCGATTAAATCCCCACCAAGCTGACGGGGAAGTGTATCTGTGTGTGCACACTCGCGTGGGGGCTGGAGCTGGGGCAGGAGGGTTCGAGAGAATATTTTTCCTCTCAGTGGGTACCAGCCTCTCTCACTAGTTACTTCCTGCTGATGGAAACCCAGTCTCCATCAATCTCTTTCCGTATGCAGCACAAAGGTTTTCACTTTCACGCACCCCATTACAAGGGCTAGGATCACTTTTGTGTGAAAATATAATAGCCTGTCTAGGGGGCGCATTCCAGGGCCGTACGACATATGCATTTTAATTTTAGAAATATATGCATTGTCACATTACAGAAATGCATAGTCAACTGCATGGGGCAAGATATTTATTTGTTTATTCTAAATCTTACATGTCTACTAAATAATTTGAGTAGCGGTGTTTGCCAAGCTGCCTAATTGGGCGACAAATTTGAGCGTCAGCACTGAGAGCACGGCCGCGAAGCCGCAAAGGCTGCGAGGAGCAGTGTTCAATTTTTGTGTTTGGTTTCGGGTCCGTCAGTGGGACGCGGAAAGTGATACGGGACTTGCTGCTGGAGTCTAAGGACATGTTGGCAGACACACTGTGCTTTCGAGTCACAGCCTTGTGGCTTTTTCTATCTAAAATCACAAAAACCTGAAACTGTAGACTCAGCCGTGGAGATTCTGTTTCCCAGTTTATTCTGCATAAGAACAGATACATACACAGCGCAAATGACATCTCATACCCTATAAAAATTCTCCACATACCATATTGCTAACCAGAAACATAAGGTTTGTTTAAATGCTGTAAATATACTTTATATTGTCTTAGCAACATAATACTCCATCATTTCTTTGGTGTGCTGAGGCGTAGTGGGGTATTATTACACACATCCATAACCCAAAGGCGTTCATGGCGCATTGTTGAACAGCGGACAGAAAGATAGGAGCAGGCTGGGCTCATCATGCACTGGAATGACTTTGGTTTCACTGGACCGCCACTCTCTGTTTCCTGTTCCTCTCCTGCCAGCCACTACTGCCTTAAGACAAAGCTGGCAGCACCTTCTTGTCCCCTTAAATAAAAAAATTCAATGCAGCAGCTCTGTGTCCAGTTGACGAGGAGAATGATACACGACTTCAAGCGCAAGCTCCATAAGAAATATCCATCCATCCATCCATCCATCCATCCATCCATTCATCTATTCAAATGCATGGTTAGTGGTTAGTGTCATGGATAAATATTTCTAAATAGAATGCATTATGTTATTTAATTAATGCTGTGCTGGCTATTAAAATAGCACAGGATTCACTGGTTCTTCTGTGTTTGTCTACTTCAATAGCTCACAGTTTAAAGTTTGTAGGCGAATCACTTTGAAATGTCTTTCATAGCATGAAAATTGCTGGATAAACAGTAAAAAACATCCACGAAACTTGCCCCCTTTCCTCCACATGCGGTCCGTACTAAGTGGTCAGGCACAGGGAAAGACCCAGCTCCAAAGGACCTTGGAACAAGTCACCACAAAGCCAAGACCCGAGAAGAGGAGGCAGCGGGCCATGGCTCTGACAGGCTGCGCTTCTTCATCTTCGGCTCGTCAGGCTCTTCCCATCTCCCCCCTCGTCAGGAAACACAGCTGGCTCTCCCCTCCCAGTAGCTCCCTCTAACAAGACGAGGGCCAGCTGTGGCACACTCGCAGAAAAGCCTGGCTGGAGGTCAGGCTGGCAGGGAGGAGGCGAAAAGGCAGAAAGTGCTAACAAAAGCTTTGGCCGCCAGCACTGTAGATAACTTCATGCCAGGAAAACCGACAACTGAAGCAATTTGATTGGCTGTGCCTTTCCGACTGAATGTACCGCAGGCTCCACATACAGCAGACGTAATGTGAGATATAATACAAGGCAAATCCTTGGTGCTTTAATGGTCTTACGTTTGTTAATAACTGTCATAGAAATAGTGGACCTAAATTTAAAAAAAAAATAGTCCGGAAAACAAAACCTTCATTAAAATAAAAATTTGAATGCATATGTTGTGCGATGGTGCTTAGCACTTGTGACTGATGATGTTTGTTGCCAAGATCCCAGATCGATATGTTTGCTGGGAGAACATAGGAGAAGGCCTTCCGTCAGTCTGGAACCGCCTGCAGAGATTTCTACTAATAGAGAGCTTTGTTAGCAGTGGGATTTTCTGTGGTCTGTGGGGTAATTAGCCAAAACAGGCACTCTTATGGTGGTGGAGATAGGGATGCGTGTATTGATTCAGCTGTATCAGAATCACGAGTTCCAGCCCTGAATGCATAAGACCTGCATTAATAATCATATCACTCTATTGTAGCTGCTGAATTTAATTATGGTGACATGGGGGCAATGGGACTTGGGAAATTTTAAAAGGAGTTTTATATCCACACAACACAGAGAGCTTGCAAATTAAGTGGTACCTTTATAGAAGAATGTGTACACTGCAGTTGTTGAAGCACTGCACTGAAAATGAAGTTAACTGGGTCATTTTCATTTTGAATTTATTGATGGGGTTTTATTTGGCCATCTGTGTTAAAGCAATCCTACTGAAAAGTCTTTATTGAAACTTTTCATGCACAAAGACTTTAGAGTTTAAGTACTTTTCTTATAGAGGCTGATCGTGTGAAGAAAATGGCACAGCACATGCACTCTGGCTATCAGAAGCAAGGTTACTTTATTGTGTTATATGATACATCATATCAGGAAAGGTAATGTCTAGGTTATCAGTATATCATGAAAATAAATTACCAAGAGCGGTTTTGTTTTGCATATCCACCACATATCTAGAAAGGATTATTAAGCTGAAATTTACTCAGCACATTACTCAGCACATTACTCAGCACATTACTCAGCACAAGACACTCCTTTATTTTGCACATATCCATTTCGGCACTCCCTTTTCCACTGCGGATCATCGAGAGGCTGACTGGGCATAAGGCATGGTATACTCCACACAGGTCCCTTGGTGGAGAGCCATGCACATTAAGTCATAGTCATATTTTAGTCATAGTCAAATAAATATTCATATAAGTCAGATTTTTGTTTTGTATTATTAACATTAAAGAAACAATGTAACTGAAGCACAGGAATTGCATGCAGATGACCATACACACACACACACACATACACACACACTCACACACACACACACACACACACTCACACACACACTCACACATACCATGTATACCTATCTTTATAGGGACACTCAATTCATTCCTATGGGCATAACCCTGA
>JAODKM010000038.1:12143092-12157426 GCA_026780845.1 Petrocephalus sullivani
GGTTCCTTTAAATCAGAGCTAGATAAGATTTTAACAGCTCTGAGCTATTAGTTAAGTTCTCCCCAAGCGAGCTTGATGGGCCGAATGGCGTCCTCTCGTTTGTATAGTTCTTATGTTCAAAATTTCACAAATTTTCAGCTAATTTCATAAGTAAATTCTTACTCCGAATTAATTTTCTGGCTGCTATTATAATAAACTTCCACATAAAAGTTATTGGAGGAAAAAGAAAACTTTATGGATGCAAAAATTAACGAATGAACACAAGGTCCGGTAGGCTCATTTCAACAAGCACGGGATATTTCATTCGGAGCCCTTTCAACATAATGACCATTTAGGGACTGACATAGCCCCAGCAGCAGAAAAAAAAATAAAGAAATAAATAAAGATAAAAAAAATACCAGTCGTCTTACTAACAACCACAAACGGCGCATGAGGGCGTGTCCACTGAGGAACTCATCTGTAAAAACAGTCTGAGCAGATGTGGCGTGGCATTCTAAGCCCGGATGGAGAGCCCCTGCAAATCCCAGCGGCAAAAGGCTACTCAGCAAGGTGTGTGCTGTGAGCAAATGAAGCGGACGGAGTTGGAGACCGTGCGGGGGGGGGAGGGGGCTTCCTGAAGTAAACCCCCCCCCCCACCCCCACCAGAGGGGGGGGTCCCGGCTGAGCGCATGATGCACAAGCGAAAGCCACATGACTAAACGGCAGGAAGAGAGACGCTTCAAAAGTTTGTTTTTTGTTTCGAGTTCTTCACCGTCATGTAGATGTAAACGAATATAGGTATGCTTCTCATTAAAACCCCTGCAAAGGCAGTGTGGCGCCATATAAATGTTTGTATTCCGTCTCCAAAAAAAAGAGGATGACGCTGGATGTTTTGCTGAGCCGCGGCTTGCTATCAGCCGGCCAGGTGACAGAACTCTGCCGCAGTGTGATGGCAGATAAAGCGAGCGGGGACACAGGGCCGGGGCACAGAGAGCACATCGGGCTCAGAGACACGTTCCCCGAAGGCCCGGCCTGGTCTCCTGTGGACGTCAGCTATAAGCCACTCCCGGCTCCACAAATCTACTCCCTCGCTGGTCAGTGTCACCGGAGCCCATACCCTGGCCTTCCTTCTGGGCACCAAGCAGGCAATAAAAATAACGGCATTGACATTATCCCATGACATACTGAAGACCGGCCTCTAACCGTACCAGGGATCTGCAGAGAGAAAGTCTGACGCTTACCTTAATGTTCATCTCATACGTGTTAATCTCAAACCTTGTTTTATGTGCAAATTCATTCTGTCTGGTTACTATATACGGATACAAGATGTGCTATCCCGTTACAGACGTGCAAACACAGCACCAAACACGAGGCCCTTCCAAAGTCACCGTAGTAACCTCCGTGTTACTGATTTCCCAGTTCTGCTTGAAGAGTCTCAGGGGAAGAGATGCTATTGTGCTGTCTGTCAAGGCCCCAATGTATTATTAGCTCTTGATTATCGTAAATGCAGGGACCTGTTTAAAGCTTAGAACCTTTGTGATCCTTTGAAAATAAATTGTGGTGTACATTCGTGAGCAGTGTACCGTATATCTGGGCTGGTCCTGGGGGTGCCGTGGCTTACCAACCCTCCAGAGCAAACTAATTCTGCCAATTCATTTATATTAAAAATATGTGCTAGATTGTCTGTTTCATAAGAAAAGTAGTGAAATATTAAATCTGTAAAGTGTATATATATATATATATATATATATATAAACTCTAATTTAAATTAAAAAATATGCCAGAGCTTTTTTCACTATTTTTTGTGCCCCTAATCAAATAGCGCCCTAGGCAATCGCCTATAGGATGGGCTGTGACTACCATTCATTATTATTATTATGTATTTATGTATGTATTTATTTGTTTGTGTGTTCGGCTCAAAGAGTACCCGAGAGTCTATCTAGCCTAAATACTCCCAGGACGAACACCCCATCCGGCCAGAAGATCTCAGTCCCCGCACCACGAATGCCTCCTTCATCCCTCCGTATCTCGGATTCATCCTCACGCGTTCCTGAAGGCTTCTCGCTCGGGGAGCTGGCCGCATCGGGGGGCTTTAAAGATAACGAGAAGGGAAAAGACGCAAAAAATGTCTCGATGCGGGTTGGACTTGTACGAGCACATCCCGAACCGGCTGGCAAGGGGTTAAGGCTCTCCCGGGGAGGGGAAGCGGGGAGCCGCCGCTCGGCACGGGGGGGGGCGTCTCCGTCTCCGGGCGCAGTCCGCAGCCTCGCCGCTCCTCTCCGCTCCGCTCCCGAGCCGCATCTCCCGCAAAGTTGTCAAGAAGTGCGCCGAAGGACTAAGGCGTCCAGTCCCGGGGGCGATCTGCGGCGATCGGCCCGATCCAGGTAAGCGCCGCTCCGCCGGGAGTGCGATCGGACCGGCCCGTCGCTCCGCACTGAAGCCGCCGTTTCACTGTTACACCTTATTATAATTATAATGACAGTCGGAAAAAGCAAATAGAACCAGTGCGATGATAATTACAAAGTCGCCGCTAAATCAAACTCCGGACCGTCGGCTGCCTGTAAGTTTATCATGTTTGCGAGGAAGAGCTTACGGTGTTTTGGGGGCACTTGGAGTTTAATTGATACAGTAAAATAATTGGATTTGCTGTCGTGAATTATTGAAACGCTGTCTTGTTTTCCGCGGTGCATTGATGGTGATGCATTTATATTTTATTTCAACGCACACTTAAAGCCCCAGCGGATTTGGGCATTGAGTCCAGGGCAGGAAATCCGAAATTCGGCTACCTTGATCAAAGTGTAACAATAATAAGTACATAAATAAGAGAAATAAACGTGTTAAGTGGCCGCTATAAGTCTCAGACCGTGCAACACTAAAAGAAATTTATGGGACCAGTAGTGTCCCGGATGTCTCAAAACTGCAGAAAACATTACAAGCAAATAATTAATGGAAAGATTTGGATTTAACCAACGTGTCTCTAGAGATGTAGAAATAATTGACCACAGAACGTGAGACCGACTGCCGCCCAAGTGCCGGCGCAACGCCGCATCTGTTGCACGGAAAATGTACGGAGTTTGGTGTCTTTTTATCTGATCAGCCTGGTTATTTCTGTAGGCAACTGGCACTTATTTTAGTATCTGAAATTGCTAGAGTGACTTACGGGACAGCAGACAAAGGAAGGTGTAACCGAAACTGCACGTCCAAAATGTGCACATTTGGAATTCTTTGCGGTGCGCATTGCAACTTCGTCTTACTAACTCACGGTTGGAAGCCTAGCCCAAACTTTTTTTTTTTGTTCTGTTCATGAATTTAATACTGTTGAAATTTGATATTGTAATTTGTCTGTAATCCCGCAATCATCCCGTAATTAAAAGGCGATTTCGCATACATAAGTCAAAAAAATTTAATCATTTTACTTTAAACAAACTACATACGACCAGAAACTGATAATGCCTTATTATATAACTTGGCTGTACATGCCAAGCACAGACAGCACCTAGGTGTACCTTTAATCTCGTGCTTATACTTTCCTTGTTGAAGATGCTGAATCTGTGTTATAGTAACGGATGCCTGCCTGGCCTTTGTTTTCTGCTGCGGCTTTTAGAGCGGTTTACAAATCACAAAGTGTCTCAAACTTCCCTCTCTGCCTCTCGCCAGAGCTGAGATGCTTCAGTGAATTAGAAGTTATCTAAAGTAGGACTTGGCCTGGAGGTGCAGATGAAATATGTAGGAAGAACACATTGTAGCTAAACGGAATGCCAGCTGAGGGTGAGTGATTGTGCATTTGGTGTTTTATCACAATCTGGCCTGAAAATTTTACAGAACATTAAATTATTACATATTCCAAGGCTCCTAAAAGCACTTTATTTATAATCAGATAGGCACATGAACTGGACATTTAAGTGATTTTATATATGGGTACGGGTTACATTTCGCCATTTAGAAAACAAGGTCCAGAATCGTGTAAATCACATACTTTATGAAAAGTCATAATATTAATTATATAGATATTTATGCATGGGCAGCTTATGAGTAACTGGTATAAGTTATGCTGTACTTTTAGGCTGTTTATTTCCTGAACTCTTAAACAGTGCAAATATCTTAGCACGCTGGCTCAGCATCAGTAACTAGATTCAGAGCATATAAATTTAGTTTTTCTTAGTCATTTTTTGTGCATTCGATCTATGTATTTATTTGCTCCTGCATCGACAAAGAGAATGCACTAATTTTCACGAAGCTGCTTCATAAAGAATTACAGGCCGAGTCATGCTTATCGTTACAGAAACCCGGTGTTTTCCATTAGCCGGGGGAGCGCGTTCAGAAAGTGTTCCAGCATTTGCCACTATTAATGAATGTGTCGTGGTTTTGTTTTCTTCTTGGCTGGAAAATAATTCCAAAGTCAGGGAACATGTGAGTGAATTAATTTTGATTGAGATTTTATGGGCCCGTGTAAGGTCTCGGCGGCAGTTGATATTTGTTTTGGGCTCTTAAATGGTGCAGTCAGGAAACCCTGGAGCAGAATTCTGGCCCGGCGAAGGGGCCGACTCTGTGATCTCTGCTTTCTGTTTGGGTCCCAGTCAGCTAATTTAACTTGAATCGCATTCTGAGGCTGAAGGCTTTCGCTCGTTCACCAGGGCCCAGGCTGACCACGAGCTACCCTGTCGTTCACACGTTCTGCAGGCCAAGCGGAGAAAACACGAATGGTGCATGTTACCGACTTCCTCTCCTCGTAACGGTGAAAACATAACCCGTCTTGTTATTATGCTGTTACATATAAACAGTGTGTGGATCTCACGCCTGCCCACCTACTGTTGCGTATCTCATAAAGAAAACCCACAACCATACGCTTTTAACGGGGAGAGCGGGGTCTAGGGTCAAATTACGATGCCACGCTCAGTTGATTAGCTGGCCGTAACTGAGCCATTGGGCCCGTGGAGCTCCTGACCTCACATCTTGGCCATGAGGCGGCTTCGTGCTGCCTGCTGGAGATGAGGGGGTGTTAGCTAGGCGGTGAACCCCTCCGTCCGTCCAATGGGAACTCGCTAAAAAATCACTCTCAACACAACAGGATCTGTTCGAGGCAAATGATCAATAGTTTAATAAGGAATACTGTGTTAGGACCTTATTTTTCCTGCTCTTTTTTTATTCTTGTTGAAAGCTAAGCGGTTCTGATTATCTCTGAACTCGGTTCTAATTTAAGCCGCTTCGGTGGGAGTGAAGCAGCAGTAAACCAGTCGTTCAAGATGCCCCCCAAAAAACACGTATCATGGTCAAAAAAAAAGACCATGTTGTGAAAACATGTTCACGCCATCAGTATAATCACTGATCCTCAGATATGTGCCACAGACACAACGTTCATGTGGGTGGAACCAGTCGCAGCGTTTGTTCTCCCTCCAGATTGTGTGTCACGTTTTTATTTAAAATTTATTTACATGCTTCAGCTGTACGCCGTCGCTAACTTTCCGCTGGATCATCCGACTTCCCCAAAACTGAAAATATGAAACAAACTGGCAACACTTTTTATATTCTTACAAAACACGTAGAAGAAAATATGCGCAAACTGCATTTAAGTCCACGTAAAGGTATCCAGTAATGTTTCCATTCAAACCATAATGCCGTTAAGGATGTTGACAGTCTACGAAGAAACGGCGACACCTGCGAGATGCCGTGACACCTGCGAGACAAATTTCCCGGCTGGTTGTTTTCGTTCTGTCTGCATTACAGCGGGGTGACACACTCGATTTCGTCTGTATTTCCAGTTGCGGTACGGACCGTGAAGTCTCAAATGACTTTTATCATGTTACATTTTAGGAAAAATATGTTAGACTCGGGTTAAGCTTTAGCGAGCGATAGGCAAACGGCTGACCGACCAGCACCTGGCGTGTGTCAAACTCGTGTTTGTTTGGTATAGATAGTGGATACCGACTGCTGTTGCCACTGGGATAACTTAGCTTCTGTTTAACCTGAACACAGTGGACAATGAGGGAAGACCACATGTCTGTCACGCTTTTAATGACACCTGTGATGTCCATTCCTGCTGCTGTCCCCATCCCTCATGTCCGCTCGAGCAGGTGAACTCACAATTGCGAGCAGCATCCACCCGATTCGTTCAGCTGAGATCACGTCAGAGAAATCCTTGGGGAGCGGGTCCTCTGTGTGTGCGCCCCCACAGTGGTGTCCCAGGACGGGAACGGCTTCAATTTCAGACCCTCAGCATAACAGCCTCCCATCACTCCTTGCTGTGATTTATTACAGCAAATTGAAAGATTCCAAGAAGTGAGTTGGTTTGTGTTGGCGCAGTGCAGAGCAGGTCAGCTACAGTAAACACGGTAAAGCACAAGACCCCCTTTTTGTACACTGCACGTATATTCCAAAGGCCACTGTCACTCTTCGAAACATTATCGAAACAGAGATGGCAGCCCAGCACACAGACTTCCTAAATCTCCTCAAGCGTGTCCTCAAAATCAAACAGACAGGAGATGTGCACCTGATAGACTGTGATGATATTTTGCGGCAAGTCCAGACATATTTGTGTCTGAGGTATTTCCCGGATTATCCCATACGGGTCATTTTCAATAGCCAGAGGCTTGTACAAGACATCGTGTTCAGGACATTAACCAAAAAGTGAACTCTTGACTACTTGGGTTACATTGTTAAATTACAGCTGCTTAATGAACCCGTTTAATTGACGTGAAAGTGAATTATGAATGAGAACACAAATATAATCGCCTCCAGTAACCGTATTGTAATAGCAAATGCTAATAATAAGTAGTTAGAGCTATTAAAAGAGGCTAAGAACCAACAGCTTCTCTCTGAGCGACAGCGTACGGGAAAAAAAACAACAAAAAAAAACCGATAAAAATTAGCGTATTGCTGCAGGAGACTCAGTTGAAAGCTCGATAGACATTTCCCTGTAACCAGATGCCAGCATTTGCTATATTAATAATTAAGTCATAGACTTTTTTATGCTGTTTAAAGTAATGGTTCTTAGTTTTCACAGCGTTTCACTCCAGGCGTGATAGAGGCATCGTGCCGATACTTTGTTACAGGCAGATGTCAATCAAAGTGGCACAGGCGGCAGAAAGCAGTGGGACGGCACGCGTAATGCCTCAGTGCAGGAACACAGCGTGCTCTTATTTCGCTAATACTGTCGCGCTGCTTAAACCCCACCTCCACCCGCGACCACTCATCCATCGGGCTGCCAGTGCGTACCAGCCAGAGTCCGTTTGACGTAAAATATTGGTTTTTCTTCAGGCTTGCACTTTTAGGGGAAAGCGACCATTAGAGAGACTCTATGGCTATGCAGTAAATTATGACTCGGGGGGTCAAGCACTTTCCATTTATATCCGAGTAATGTACACTCAGAGAAATGAGGCCTCAGGCTAGCTGATGGACGGACGGACGGACGGGCCGGGCGGGCGGCTTCCAGTGTCAAGATGTCGTCAAGGTAGGGTCACAACCCGGAGAGAGTAACTTTGCAAAAAAACACTGCAGTGGAAATGGACGGAAATGAGCCTAAGTTTGATCCAAACCCCACTTTCCTCGGGACAAATCTCTGGACAGAGGAAAACATTATCTGTAACAACCTTCTGTGTTGTGGCAGGGGTGGCTTACTCAAAATGTGGCCCGTGATAATTTAATGTTTCCTTGAGAAGGCACATCTATTAAGAGGAATGCGATTCTCTACACTGCTGGTATATTTATGTCGGGAACTTAAATGTTAGCTGTAAACTCGATGAAAGAGCTGGTGTGTGAGAAAGGAAAACGGCCTGACTGCAAAACCTAGCATGAGAAAGCCATCTGAAAAGGACAAATTAAATTAGGATGCAAATTCACATGCTTTTTAAAAAATGCCAGTTTATTCAGCTTCAGCTACATATCGTGTCGTCTATAAGTTTAATAAGCTCGCACATGTTATTATCCCTAGAGAAACTTTAAAAGCCAAAAAAAATCAGACGGGTGACACCTTCTGGCATCAATATTTTATGAGGGAACGACGTGGAGTGTTTCTGGGTGTTACTTAGCCAGAGACAGCTCTAACCTTAGGTCTTTCATATGCAAACGACCGTAATCGCGTCGCAGAATTTGTGCTTTTTAGGGAATCACTGGTTTCAATTAGGAAACACAATGCTTTAATTCATTAACGCGTGAATACATTAATGCATAATGTATATTTCTAATAAAACATTAAATGAAAATGGATGTGTGACTCTACGAAATATAAAACGCCCCTACAGAAAGCGCTATAATAGTCTCACGAACTGCTGGCAATATGATACTTTTTTTTCTTTAAATGGTAGGCATTTATTTCCCATCTGCTAGTACTTAAAATCTTGCTCCCGCTCTGAAAATACATTTTGGTTAAGAGTTACGTGACGACGGTTTGCCTATCTCACATGGGGTGGGGGATGTTTACCTCTTGGACGTCTGTCGGCGTGGGGGTGGCACTAGCGGCTCCTGATTGCCCTTTCGCCGTGCGAGTGGCGCACGTACTACCGCGTATCAGAATAATGGCGTCGAGGCCACAGAACAGAAGTGGCGGCTTGCCCTGGGTGCGGGGGCCTGGGGCCGGTTCTGCTTACCAGGCCGTTAAAGTCTTTACGGTTCAGTAAAATTGCAGAGGTTCCCCTTTGACGGGCCGGGTTTCCGCCGAGGTGGAACTAAATTATGGTGATTATTTACTTTTTATAGTACTTTAGCCCCACTCCTGTGCTTCAGATCACTCAGCAGCCTTACAGAGCATGTGTCCTCCGGCGTACAGGTCGGGGGGGCTTCCCAAGGGACACTGCAGCTTTGTAACCAGCAGGACCGTCAGCAAAATGGGGTGCAGAAATTTGGTTGGAGCTCGAACCAGAGTGGCGCGTACCATCGCAGGTAACTTAATATGATGTTTTTAAATAAAGTAAAATTTTAGCTAGCTAAAAATGAAAACGACAAATGGTTGGGGGGGCGGGGGGCACAGTGGTCCGCAAACACTGTTCGTCATACATAGTAACTGCGGTGTGAATAACAGTGTGCTTCCAGAAAGTACCAATGACATTCCCGCCACATTAACGCAGTGGTTTGTCAAACAGGGGCTTGACGTCAAATTAATGTGAGCGCTGCTTCGTTATGACATTCGACTACCGTCACATTGGGGACGCTCACTTCGAGTTTTAATTGTGGGGGGTTGACCTGACCTGTGATTGAAGGGACCTGGAGAGTACAGGACGGAATGTCAGACAGCCTGGGAGGACGGGCGGGGGGGGGGATAAGGCCCATGGGGGTGAGCCTGAAGGGTAGAAACCTGTCCTGGGTAAGGTGGGTCGGGGAAGATTCCTTATTCCACCCCCTCTGCTGTGCTTTTCCCCCCCCATAATAAATGCATGCTCCCTATCTGCACCTAAACTCCGGAACGAGTCATTAACAGCTGGCACAAGGATGAAAACATCTAGCAAGTCAGGGCAGTTTATAATAACATTTAACGGAGGTGGCTTCACACTGTCACCGTAGTGAGACATTCCGCCGGTGTTTAGCTGCAGTAAGGTAGGTTTTTCATTCAGGAGCTGTACTCTAATACACACAATGAACTTAAAATATGCTTTCATGCATTGCAATAAATAGGCTTCAGTGGCACGAGTGATAATTAGGCTTAACTCTACTTATAAATACAAAAGTTCACAAATAGTCTTTTTATGCTGTTAAGCATTTTATAGGTAAATGTTTCGGAATGCTGATGTATTGTGATGGAATGTGGGGCCATTAGTGTTCCGTTCCATCTCTGGAACGTTCTGACAAGTCCTTTCACTTTTATATATATATAAACACCTATGTCTAGCTGGCTATCAGCTGCAGAGTGCTCTGTAGCAGAGATCTCAGCAAGAACACACATTTAGATTCTGCTGCATTCCTGACAGCCAGGTGATGCTTCGGGAAGTTCGGAAAGGGTCCACAGAACGGAATGTGCTCGTACGCTTTGTTGCACTATTGTGCTAGCAGTAGAATAATACCGTACTGTAGGCACAAAGCGGCACTCAGTAAGTGTTAATAAGGGAGGCTGTTTTCAGTTATAAGTGAAGCTAATTTGTTAGTGCTGTTACTGTTCTCGCTGCGCCTACCTGGCTCTCAGATAAAGAGATATTATTCTCATCTAGGCAGTGTGCTGGAGGTGCTCTGTGGGTAGCGTTTTTCATACTCTCAGCTTCAGCAATGTGGGTTTACGTCATTCCTGAGTCTCAGTACATAATTCTCACGTCCAGTCGGTGCAGGAGGTGTGCAGCCCGGCGGCGGGCTGTGGGGTCAAACCGCACCCCTGCCACGTGACAGTTTGACTGAACGCAATGGCCGGCCATCTGCCCAGAGGGGACGCCGTGCACACGCCCCATGACCCGGGATTTTGAGTGGAATAAATTCGACAAAGCCGCAGAAATAAAAGGCTGTTCCTTTTTATTTTTACAAAATGAACTATTTGGGACTTAACGTAAAAATAAACGTAATAATGAATTATTTCAATGCAATTAGCCTGGAGAGACATTTAGACGACATTAACATATTCGTGTTTTTTGGATAGCTATCTCTCGCCGGAAATGCTGGCCTGCAAATGCCAAATAATGCATTTTGATGAATTATCTGAGGAAATACTTACTAACAAAGCAGGATTTCAAAGATGATCATTTTAATAATCTCTGTGGTCAAGATAAACACTTCTCTAATTCAAATGCCAGATGTATCTATATCAGTCACATATGGTAAATGTCTGGCATTATCCTTTTTAAAGCTTTCCACATTGAGTGATTGTAGAATATTCATTTGAATTTTGCCCTAGAGTCTGACTTTTATTTGTTTCTTTGCGATTTTCCAATGTCATTCTTTTTTCCTCTGTTCTGGAAAGGTGTCACCAGCTTGTCTCGATTTAAATGAACAGTTAACTGAGGGAAATCTTACTGAGGGAGATTAAATAAACAAATCAGTCCAGCCAACAAAAATAATGCATGTAAAACAAACCAAAGGCAAAGACCCAAAAAAAAAAAAATGAAGCATTCATGCAACGTTGTGTCACCTTTCGAAAGGCAAGACGCGGCATGTAACGTTAAACACGCGTCTCCGCCGAGTGCGTTGCTGGGCAGGGCTGGCCACTGTCTTCTGGCTACTTGAGAGGAAATATTTGCTGAACAATGAAAGTGCAGTGGGCTGAAATGTGATCATTCCGGGTGACAGATAGTAATTAAACGCCGTTAAAAACCGGTTTGCCGCCGTCTCTCGCTGACACCATCGCCGCGGTCAGCTTATTTTGAGGCGTCTCTCACCTAACGGCCAAACAAACTGTCAAAAAAAAAAAGTTTCAGTGACAAAATGTTTCTTGGGGTGTTTTTTATGAGAAAGAAAAGATGTTTCTCTTGTCTCACGGACAGACCTGCGCTCATCAGATAGGTGCACTACTCATCTTAAAAAAAATAAAAAAAAAAAGATAAGAAAGGCTCTGTATGAGTGTCACTTGCATGAGATATGATGGGTAGGGAAAGCCGGTGTGGAGGATGCCTACGGGACATGAACACAAGCTGTATATGTGAGCTCCCTGTGTCAGCACAGAAAGCATAAAGAGCCTATTGATAAAAAAAAAAAACAAGTTCTTCTTCTTAACCTATCAGTTCGACTGGATGTGGGCCAGACCGAAACCCCTGAGGCATGTTCCTGCACAGCGCGCGGCCGCTAAGCCTACCGAAAATGTGACAGTCCCGTCTATGCCTTTTCATCGGGCGCTAATCACCCGGCCCATTCCAATAGCGTCCCGACCCGTCCACTCCGTCGTTGGGTCTTAGCTGCGAGTCCGCTCACGCTTGGCAGGGGATCAACGTCGGCCTGCGCTGCGGGCTCGGCGCTTCCCCCGAACAAGCCCCGACAGCGGTAATAACCGATTCCGCGATTCGGCCAGGAACAACAGGATACTCATGAGAAAATTTCTTCTGAAGACAGGGGGAAAGGTCACGTCGGTAGGTGAGACGCCGGAGATCGGATGTGTGTGCGCGTGACGCGGACGGCATATTATCTCCGAGCTTTTATGGCGGTAAACACAGGAATGCGCAGTGGGAACAATGGCTTTGTTGTCTGAAAAGTCACCCCGTCGCTGTCCGAGGAACCTTTTGCATCGGTGGCACTCTTTTCCCATGGCGCCGGTGACGTAAGATGCAGCGTAACTTGGGGCGCTGTTTGACGGTAAGGAGACTGCATCTGGGTTCCACACAACAAGCAATTAGTCTTAGTGGCAGCCTTCACAAGTCGGTCGCCTTGATGTATGTTTAGGGGTAGCGGGAGCACGTACAGATTATATGTTTATTCATTTTTATTCAGTGGCATTTGTAGTATTAAAGCATGTAAATGAAACTAGACTTCATACAGGGCTTTGGCAACGGTGAGAAAAGTTAAAAACACAGAAAAAGAGTTTATATTGCATTGTGGAAATGTTTCTGTATATCTGTGATTTATTTTCCAAGACTTCTGGAAATTGTTCAAATATAAAGTGTTTTAATTATTCTTTTTTTTTCCTTTGAGTTAAATCTTACATACATTTTAAAGCAAATATTCCCATATACCCTTTTGTAAATATAGGATCCAAATAAAAAAAAAGCTTGCATTTAATGATGGTAAAATTATACTCAAAATCCATTTTTATCCAAAGACTTGTGCACATTTAATTTAAAGGGAAATTCTCCTAATAAATGTTCGCTGAAATAAATCCTCCTAATCCAGTCTTTGCAATCCTTGCAGAAGGACAGATTTTACATTTACGTTTATTAGTATTGTGGATAGTTTGATCAAATGGAGCATAAAAGTACAGTAGGACTAAAGTCAGCAGGCACGGATTCAGTAGGTCCAGCAAAACATACAGTACCATATATTATATAATAAATATCCATAATTATAAACACACTTTGCAGCTCCTTCTGCTGTAGTAGGACCTAGACCTGGACCAGACCTGACCCAGACTGGACTTTGACTGACCATACTAACCTTGTCACCATGTGGGACTTTAACAAAATTCTGCTGTTGCCATATCAGCAAATGCCAAGGTCTTAAAGTGCCAGGGGAGGAAGACCAGGGGGTGCGGAATAATATGAGGACAGGAGCACACGTGGTATGCTCTCATCCACCAGTGGATATTCCTGCTAAAGGTCAGAATGTTACCCTCCTTTCCAGAACGTTATGACATTACAAAGACTAACTACATAGCATAGAGTCAATTGGATACCAAATAAGATTCTATATATGGCAAGTACAATTTCTGTACTTTTTACATGTGAAATTTACAATATGAAATATTGCAATCCCCTGAATATTTTTGCAATGGAGGCATTTCCTAACATCAAGACATTCACAAGCAAATAGAAAAATGACAGGACTGTGTAACATCTTTGATCTTTGTTGAATTTGTTGTGCTCTTTCACTGGAAAACATGGGAAGCTGTGTATTTGTCCATCGCAAAGTACCTCATTTCTGCAGTTTAGTCAGTTTTTTTGTTCTTAAATTTCTGGCAGAAATCGCTTGTTTCATGTGCGCAGTGTGTGTTCTGCCCTGAGATTGGGCTCAAAGAGGAATTAGAGGCCGTTGAATCAATGAAACAATCACTACAGCCTCTTGGGACTGAGCACTCGTATTCCTAACTACTGCTTTATGTTTTTTTGTGTGTGTTTTTAGAAGCCCTACAAAGGCAGACATCTCCATTGATCTCGGCAGAGATGATTTTCCCAGACCAGGGAAATGCTTATCTGATTGGCTAATAAGCAGAAAGTTGACCGGCCGACAACTCAATTAAGTGTTAGAGTTATGAGTTTAGCCGAGCGTAGGTGTGGGCTGTACACAATGCATACTTCTAAGAAACAGATCAAATTATAGATGGGGCGTGAGTTTGTCTTTAGACAAGGCAGTCTGCCTTGAAATAAATTGAATAGTAAGGAAATTATATACTGTGCTGTTATATTAAATGGTTTTCTACATGTTCTACTGTAATCACACAGAAATCAGATAAGCAGCACGGTTACACTGCAAACCTAACCTCGTCTAAGCCGTCATTAATGTCTAACCACAAGCTCCTTTTGTAATAATAAAATTTGTATTAGAGTGTGTATTTACACAGCTGTTACCGCCACTCACCTATATTCACACATAGTGTGATACCGACTTCCCGGGTTCAGGTGCTGATGGGACGGCCCCGGCCAGCCTTACCCCCATCTTCCCACCCGGCTGTGCGCTCCGCGCTCCCCGGTAATTAAGGGGTGCGCGGGCTCTGCGGGGGGGGGGGCAGACAGGTGTGCCGGCTTGAGTGCGGCATGTGGAGAACTGAGCCGCAGGCGCGGGGGGCGCGTGGATGTCCTGTGGGGG
>JAODKM010000038.1:12167668-12180256 GCA_026780845.1 Petrocephalus sullivani
CCCCCGGGGCCGTCGGAAAGCGCCGGGGCCGCGGGCTCGGGGAGCCCCAGAGCCCCGTTTGCAAAAACCTAACCCCCCCCTCCCCCCCCCCCCCCCCGAGCAGAAGAAGGACGTGGTGCCCTCTCGGGAGACTAGGCGGCGAGTGCAGAACACCTGATTTACAGACGCGCGGCTCTCCTCTCAGGCCATTTATTTATTGACAGTTTTATATTCAGGCTTATGCCTGACCTCACTGTCTAGTGATTCATTGACTGCATCGTAGTCTTTATATATTTATTTTCGGATTTAGATTTTCCTAAATCTAGCACACATGTCCATAGCAGACTCCATAGTATTTTTTCATAATTTTAATATATTATTACGATTTTTTGTTATTATTATTATTATTATTATTATTATTATTATCATGATCGTTGCTGTTGTTATTTGTTTTTTAATGCAGTAATAGGACAGAAGAAACATGTCGGATTGCTGCCAGGTTCTTATTTTTTTTCAATAATTATTTTTGATCGGCTCCCCTGAGGCTGAGACCCTATCTCCCCCCCACCGTTTACTTGAGTTTCCTCTGCTTCGCAAACACAGCCACAGACAGTCTGGCCGGTTGCACCAGCTGTAACGTCAGCACGGCATAATTATTCGGCTGGCATATATCCTTCTAAAATAAACTGGCACTGGCCTTTTCCCATGACTGACAGCTTAGCCGTTTTAATTATGGCTTCATTTTGGCTTTTCTGAAGAGATGCTCGTACCTCCTGGAGACCCAGCTACGCAATAAAGGCCCTAAGTTATGTCTGGGCTCTCTAAGGCACCCCCGGCAGTGCCTTTTAATCCGAAGCGCTATAAAACAGGTAGGCTGGGTGTCATGCTCACTGTAATCCTGTGACCTTGTGCTCGCTCTAAACCTTTCCACCAAGAAAATAGCCGCAATCGATCATACGTCTCTTGTAGGGCGGCTAAATTATTTTCCAATCACATCTCGTCTGGTAGCTCGTGTTCGTCATGCGAGCACTTTTTATCTCTCCATTTTTTTTTCTTACTTTTGCCCTATTTTGTTTTTTAAGTTGCCCTGCCTTTGAAACATTGCAGATAACATTACAGCCCCCGTGGACGCAGTGAGCTGGATTTTTTTTTTTACAGCGTGATTTTTTTCAGGGAAGAAACACTTTTCCTTGAATTATTACCGTGAAAAGGTCGCATTTCGACGGCGGCAGCCTGAGCGGTGGGCCTGTCAATCATAGCACCTTCCCAGGCCATCTACTGTTTTTCTAGTGTCCTCTTTTGCTGGACTAAAGAGAGGCAGCGATCTCGTAAACACCGGCTTTTATCCGGCGCGAGATGACGGCCCTTTTTTGGCAAACTTTATTTTTTCTTTCTCTCCTGTCTTCACAGCCTTTCAGTCCTTTCATCTCATTTCGGTGGCTGTCAGTCCCCAGCGCCCAAGCCACGTTTTAACCACCTGGGAATGTGACAGCAGTATATTTTATCTTCGCAGATGAAATGCTTGTGGGGGGGAAACATAAAGTCGGGGATGAAATATCACAATCCAGACAGTGCCTTTTTACTCTGATTTCTCAGACTCTGATTGCTGTTTCCGCGCTTATAGTTTGGCGAGGGGGGGGGGGGGTTAGATTGATGGAGGAATCGTATTGACTGGGGGCTTTGGAAATTACTGAACAGACGCACGTCCAGAACGTGATCTGATTATGCCGGATTCAGTTATACGTCCGGTACATAGACAGGCTTAATCTGATTTAAACGAATTATGAAAGATTTTGCTGTCAGAGGAGCATACGTGCAAAGCTAGCTTACGTACCAGGGGAAGAAACTTTAAAAATGAATACAATGTTCTTTCTGTCGACTGTGAGGGGGGAATGAATGTCTCTTTTATCCCCCGCCCCCCACCCCACCCCCCCGGTATGCTAAATACCTCGCGGCCTTGCATTTGGCGCGGCCTGTTTGGCGTTTAGATGCCGATTGTGCGTGTGCATGTGCGCGAGCGGTTATCTGGAGGGGGCGGAGGAAATTCCTAATCGCCTGTTTATTTTGTTGCGATAGGTCTCCGGATCCAAATGTCAAGTGGCAGGGAGGCCACCCCGGTGCGGGATCAGCCGCGTGTGACGAGCGGGCGGGCAGACAGGCGGCCGGCCGCGAGCGGAGCCTGACGGCGCCTCCGTGCCGCCGCACGCTACTAAATTGGCCCTCGGCGGGCGGTGGGCGAGCGCGAGGAGCCCCACCGCCGTCTGACCGCGGAGCATGGACGAGGCTGGCCGCGAAGCAGCGCTAGTTAATGAGACTCGGCCCCTCGCGCTTAGGACAAGCAATTATAAGAGGATTACCACCGTCCGCGTCACCATAGCGCACCCCTCAGCAGAGTGACCGGCAGGGGGCCTTCCAAAGAACTCCTCTCTGGTGGATATCGTTTTTATCTTTTTTTTTTTTTATTTTCCATCCCAACTTGACAGCTCATTGGCTGTCACTGGGCTCCGCCCTCCTGGCACTATGGAGTTACAGGTGGCGCTGTGGAATAAGGACTGGCCAAGCTTTCTCAAATCTTGGATAACTATTCTGCTGAGCCTTCACCTGCAGTTTTACCAGGCCGCGGGCTGCCCGCAGGAGTGCCGCTGTGACAGGCCGTTCCTCTATTGCAACGACCGCAGCTTGACGTCGGTGCCTCTGGGAATACAGGAGGGTTACAAGATTCTCTTCCTTCATAACAACCAAATCAACAACGCCGGCTTCCCACTGGAGCTGCATCACGTAGCTACGGTGGAGACCGTCTACCTATACGGGAACCAGCTGGACGAGTTCCCCGTCAACCTGCCCCGGAATGTGCGCGTGCTCCACCTGCAGGAGAACAACATCCAGACCATCTCGCGCGCCGCCTTGGCGCAGCTCGGCCGCCTGGAGGAGCTCCACCTGGACGATAACTCCATCTCTACCGTGGGTGTGGAGGAGGGAGCCTTCCGCGAGGCTGTCAGCCTGCAATTGCTCTTCCTGACCAAGAACCACCTGAGCAGCGTGCCAATCGGGCTGCCGACAGATCTGCGCGAGCTGCGCTTGGATGAGAATCGCATCGCCTCCGTCGCCGAGGAAGCCTTCCGCAATGTCACCGGGCTAGAGCGCCTTCTCCTGGATGGCAACCTGCTCACCGACGAGGACATCGCTGTAGGAACCTTCCAGGATTTAGTCAATCTCCGGGAGCTGTCCCTGGCCCGCAACTCCCTGACTAGCCCTCCCCCTCTCCTACCGGGGGCGGTCCTGGTCAAGCTCTCTTTGCAGGACAATCAAATGAATGAGATCCCTGTGACGGCCTTCTCCAACCTCCGGCAGCTCGAGAGACTGGACATCTCCAGCAACCAGCTGCAGTCGCTGACACAGGGGGTCTTTGATGGCCTTGTCAGTCTTCGGCAGCTGACCGTTCGGAACAACTTGTGGCACTGCGACTGCGGCATTGGCTGGGTCATCACTTGGCTGAAGGCCCTGCCGTCGATGCTTAACGTGCGTGGGTTCATGTGCCACAAACCGGAGAGGCTGCGCGGAATGGTTATCCGGGAGCTTAGTCTGGATGCTATTCAGTGCCCAGTTGGTGCCGGGCCACCCACGCTGGGACGCCCTACGTTCCCACACTGGCCTAATGCCACTGCTGCTGCCAGCACCGCGTTGCCTTCCCCGGGGCTCCCCTTAACCACGTCCCCAGCCCCCTTTGTCCCGGAACCCACCGAGGATGACACACGTCGGACGGACGCTCCCATGCCCCCGTTCCCGGATCCCCTCCAGGTTGCCTTCCACGTCATCAATGGCACCTGCATCCAGGTGAGTTGGGAGTCCACCTTTCCCGTCACGGCCTACAAGGTGTCCTGGGTCAAGTTGGGCCAGACCCTGAGCGGGGGCATAGCCCAGGAGAGGACGGTCGGCGGGGAGCACCAGAAGTACGAGCTGTGCGACCTGGAGCCCAGGTCCACGTACCGCGTCTGCGTCCACGTGCTAGACGCCTTCAACACCTATCGGCCCGGCGACGACAGCGTGTGCGCCGAAGCCACCACGGGCTCATCCTCCTTCGGCGGCCCCGAGCAGGCCACGCAGCAGGACGCCAACTCCCCGCTCCTGCTGGCCGGCCTCATCGGCGGCGCCGTCTTCGTCGTCCTGGTGGTGCTTCTCAGCGTCTTCTGCTGGCACATGCACAAAAGGGCAGGCTCGTCCTCCTCCTCCTCGAAATGGAAATACAACCGAGGCAGGAGAAAAGATGACTACTGCGAGGCCGGGACCAAGAAAGACAACTCCATCCTGGAAATGACGGAAACGAGTTTCCAGATAGTCCCCCTGAACAATGAGCAACTGCTGAAGGGGGATTTCAGAATACAGCCTATTTACACTACAAACGGGGGCATTAGCTTTAGAGACTGTCACCTGAGTAACAATAGCACAGCGTACTGCAAGAGCAACGTTCCGAACGCGGACTGCTGCCACACATGATGCTTTTTGGTTGGATGTTGAGCCTTTGTAACAAGAACATAGTTAAACCCAATACATCTGTACAAAACTATATACATTTCCAAGACCTGTCTACGATGTAATTTATACTGTGGACGATAACGTGGCAATCTGCTAACTTTTCTATTCCTTAGTAAAAAAAAAAAAAAGAAATACAAATTGGTTTATAATTTGTTGGCTTTTGAGTGGTATTACTCAAGTGCTGTACATATTAATTTGTACAATCGAGGCCCATTTTTTGTACTTCTTACAGAAGGTGTTTGGTTTTATTTTCGAATGCCGGTTGAACCTCGGTGATCTGCTAGCCGGAACGAGCGCCTTGTCTGGGTGCACGGGCGCGTCCACTGCGAGGCCTCTAAAGCAGCATGCTGGCCGGGAGATATACACCGGAATACAGATTGCATGGTCTTAAAGAGTACTACGGAGGGGTAATGCAATCAATCGTATGACCATCCATTCAGGAAATTAACTTTTTTTGGAAATGCAGTCATTCGGAAATTTCAGCACTCTCTAGCTCTGTGTAGGCTGAAAGCAGACTGTTGAAAATAGCCCAGTGAATGTTTTTAGCGATATGTGAAGACTTGACTCAGTTGTTGGCTCAGGCTGATGTGTAAGTGCTGGCCACCAGGTGGAGCCGCTCTCACCCGCGACAGGAGATGAACGCCCGGCCGCAGTACGGCAGACGCGAGACGATCCCTAATCTCTGCACATGCCAGTGTCCTTTACCTTTGCTTTACCTTATTAAATTATGCTGCAATACTCTTGTCTTTAACAAGTAACTAACACAGACATGCAGCTTCCAGACATTAGATTATCGGGAACATGTTAAAATGCTACATTAAAACAAGAACTTTGAATGTGGGACTCAATTATGCTTCAGATTTCTTATATTAATCAGTAGCCTGAATGCTGTATTTGAACAATACACAATACAAACTGCGCATACAGATAAAACATCAAGGCAATGAGAAATAGCTGTTTATGTTTACCGTGATGAATTAGTGTGGAATTTGAATAATTATGCTATCCATTATGGCCCGTCAAATATTTTGGGTTTAGCATTGATTAATAACCATCTTATCGGAAAATAAGTGTTTATTTATTTGTTTGTGTTGCATTTGCATTCAAATATAATGGAAATGACTGGCCAGAATGAAGTGGCATCGGTCCCACCTGAGGAGCACATACCTGTGTCCTGTGCTGCCTGGGACAATCCCTAGCCCCCCCACCATCCCCACCCCCACCTGCAGCCCAGTACTAGATAAGCAGTTGGAAGATGGATGGATAATTGAATACATAAACAGCCAATGCTGATTCATCACGACAAAATACGTACCATTATCAAGATGGCTTAAGTTAAAAAAAAAGATGTTTTACGGAAAATCAAAATTTATTTTTTGCTTCTTCTTTTGTGATCAGTGGAACCACCAATAGTTTAAAGTTATGAAGTCTGAGAGCCCCTTATGTCCTGCTAGTGAAAGACATAATCTTCCCAGACAAGATGTTGGTCCAAAGAAAGTTTGCGGGCCAGAGCCTCGCTGCTCTCCAGTGATCTCTCCTAGAACATAAAGAATAGAAAATAAAGAAGGAAACAGCTGTGTGATCGTGTCTTTAGGTTTGTCCTTTACAGGGGAAAAATGTTTATTGATTTATTTTGAACAGCAGAATATCATTATTCGTAAATATAGTAAACAGGAGATGATCCAGGCAGAAGTGATGATAATGTTTCTTTGTCAAGAATAAGACCAGTAATAGATTGTTTTGTACTTTGCACAAGGGCTACAAAGATCACGTGGGCACACGCTTCCTGTGCCATCCATCTGAGAAGGCCTACGTCCATTTGGTTAGGTAGCTGTGCAGGACAAATCCCCGTTAGCCCCGTTATTTGGTGGTGAGACAAACAAATCCACCATAGAGCCCTTTATGCTTTTGTAAAATGGAAGATGCGTTTTCTTTTGAAATGAGCCAAATCCGTTCACCCTATTTATTATTATTATTATTATTATTATTATTATTAATATTGAGTCTCTTCAAACAAGTTCAATGAGTAACCACAGTAAAATAATAAAATAGTTCAGGATTAATATAGAGTGATAATTGCACAATTTAAATGAAGGTTTTCAGGTGTTACAGACAGAAATTCAGAATAAATTTCAGTCAGAATAGTCAAATACAATATGTTAAAGGTCTAATTGACCCATAAACGGTATTGTGAATTTGGATTTTTATGTTATCTGAAATCAGTTTTTGAATTAAGGATCCTCAGTAATTACTAGGCTGCAACATTATTATTATTATTATTATTATTATTATTATTATTGTGTGTGGAACATTTCTGGATCAGATTTATATTGACCTAAGCAATGGTTCTCTTCCAGATATATAAAAATTAGATTCAATGACTAGGCATTGATTTTTGTTTAACGGCCATTTTCCAAACATTAGTAAATCCTGAAATGTTGTGTTTACTGTGACAATAAGTAATACTACCTTTTATCTCATTACTGCTCTTTCTGCCAGTCCCATGCTTTACATTCTGTTTGCATTTTCAGCCAACATCTAAATCTGCTCCTTAGGAACCAAAGTTTACTTTTTTCTCTTAGAAAATATTGTTGTTGTATTATGTATGTGCCTTGAATTTAACTTACAGTGTAAAATCTTTGAAACCTTTAAATGTTTTTTGCACAAAATGTAAATACAAAAGTGAAGCTTTTTGGAAATAAAAAAGCCATGGTTTAATTTTATTTTAAATTTATTTATACGCTTATTTCATCTGTTTGAATTATCAACCAAACATTTTTTTCTAACAAATCCTCCTTAGAATCCACAATATATTTAATTTGCCAAGAATAGATATTTGTTTTTCAACACTTTTGAGATTTTTTTTGAGGTTCTTTCATTCATTATATATCGAATTTCACAATTTCCATTCATCCATCCATTTTCAAAAACTGCTTATCTTGTTCAGCGCATCGCAGGGCACACTCACACATACACATCTATGGGTAATTTGGTAACTCCAATTAGCCTCAGCATGCTTTTGGACTGTGGGGGAAAACCGGAGCACCCAGAGAAAAACCCCACGACGACACGGGGAGAACATGCCACCCATTTCGCCACTTAATCATGTCATTTAAGTTACAAATATGTCTGTTCATTTTATCATTTTCTATTACAGTTGTGATTGTAAATACAGATGGTCCCTGAGTAGCGTTGGTTTGACGTACTATTTTTCAATCTTACGCCGACGATAGTGATACGACAATATAGTAAAAATATTTGAAATTTTCCACGGCAGGGAAACATAGCTGCATATGTGGTGCGATACTTTGGGACATTGCCGGGTTATCTGCCGCCTTGGGAGATTTGGGACATGGCCTCACTCTCACCAGCGAACCGCAGAGTTCGGTTGTCTCTGTGTTTTTGGTGTTTCAAAGCCCGTGTCGACTTACAATATTCTCAAGTTACGATGGGGTCATCGGTACGCATCTCCACCGTAAGTCGGGGACTACCTGTATTGGGTTACATTCTGTAGATTCACCTTAAGGTCTGTGACAGGTGTTTACCGCGTGCTGGGCCTCCTGACTCCAGCTTGCAGAACGGCTGAACTGTTTCAGTGTGACCCTGAATGATCCACGCGTGTCTCTGAGGAGGGATATTCACGCTCAGCTGCGTCTGTAATTTATATGGAACAGGGCTCTGCACAGTAGATAAACTGATATTAGGAGACGAATTCAGCAAATGCAGTCTGGGGGCTAGAGCATGCTCCACTGGTGCTCAATAACGAGGGACGTGAATCAATCAGCTGAGGACCTGAACGACAAAGCACTCGTATAAAAGGAGAATGAAACTTCTTTATTAACCGCACCACTCTTTTTCTCAGAATTTCCCCGAATTTCTGAGATCCCGCACCAGTTCCTCCATCGCCGTTCAGTCGGGGGCACCTCGGCCTGGCCTGCTCTGGTGTCTGCTAGCCGCGGCCTGCCTCTTTGTTTGAGTCCACTCCGTTGAGAGCAGCACACCCGCTGTCAGTAACTATCCCCCGGCGTTATAACGGCCGCAGCGAGACGGCGGGACGGGTCGGCCGGCTTAATTCAGCGAGCCCTTGGGGTCATGCGGCCTGATTTCCCCAGTCTCAATGAGAGTTATTTACTAAGCCTCCCACATGCATGAGACTACATCCCGGAACTGATGGGTTCTTTCCATTCTAATAAACACCCATCAGGGACCAGGGGGTGACGGCAAGTCCCTTTACAGAGACCCGAATTGAGTTACATTAGTGTCCATCTGCAGATTGAAAGAGCACAATTTATCGTTGAGCCGTGGTAAGAGCAGGCATACGATCAAATCCCATTGTCCCATCCCAAGCTGTTCACCTGAATTTTAAATTGAAATCCACATTGTGGGAAAAAAAGGCCACTGTAAACCTATGAGATGTGTAACTTCTTTGTAGACATTTAGTCGTTGTAAATAACTTACATCCATCATTACTTTTCCACATAACACATATTTCATGTTTTATTTTATTTGCATTTATGATTCCATGCAAACGTATTCACCCACCAAGTCTCAGACTGGATTACGAATAATACTACTGCATTCAGTATTTTAATTGCCCCGATAAGATATACCCCCAGAAATGATTTATTTTCTTCCTCCAGATTAAGCAAGTTGTTATCAAAGTGCAGTGTCTGTCACTTAAAATATGGCTGAGAGCCTGGGCAAGTCAAACACGTTCACCTTTTTATTCTAAGGCCATTGTATCACCTTTCATCTCCAATCAGCTGCTCTTTATCCTTCATTTGAAGCACTGTGATGATTCAGAAACTGAGCGAGAACGTCCACAAAAATGCTGCGTAATTCTACGGGCCTGAGATAAGAGCCAGTGGTATTTTGACCTACCTGAGCATAAATATTTATTAAATATTTATTGTCAAACTGAAAGTGTCATCAAAAGTGACAAACTGTGGAATTTGTGTTGCCTGGGATGGGCTCCCCACCCCCACCCAAAAAAATCCCGATAAATGGGTGGAAGGATGGACATCTTTCTGCCATGGATTAGAATAAAATAAAAAATGTATTAATATGGAGGTTGGTAGTGAATGATCAGAAGAACATAACAGGAATTCGGATTGTAAGTGTTTCGTTTATTTGTATTGTTTCTGGTTTTGTCCTATATTGTCAAAATGTTAAAGCAATATTCTTTATTTCAGCTCAGAACATATATCATTATTTGCACACTTTATTAAGTACCCCTGTTTGTTAATGCAGGTAGCCTGCTCCTCTGAATCCTCTGAACCATGTGACTGCAACTTAAAATTTACATCATGAAAGCAGGGTCGTGCAGTTCAGTTACTGTACTGCATTATAATGGCTAGGACACCTGATCCAAGTGGTTCTAAAGTTGGTCTGAATGTTGGTGCCAGAATTGGTGGTTGCAGCTTTCAGAGACAGGCCCCCTCCTGGGATCTGCACACAATGCAGTGTCTGGAGTTTACAGAATGGCATTTCTATGGCCACAAACACCTTGTTAATAAGAGAAGTTAGGGAAGATGGCCAGACTCGTTAAAACGAACAAAAGTTACAAATACAAGAGTAACAGCTCAGTACTACAAAGAAAACATCTATGCTTTTAAGCAGTACTGGAGGCAAAAGTGTGTCCTGCCCAGTGGTAGCCAAGGGTACCTAATTCAATACGTCCAACTCAGTACTAGCTAGGCGTACCTATTACAGTGGGTCTTATCCAGTACTAGGTTGGTGTAGCCAATTAAGTGGGTCCTACCCGGTACTACCAAGGTGTACCTAATAAAGCCAGTCATACCTGGTACTATCTAGGTTTACCAAATAAAACCGGCCTTACCTACCTAGGTATTCTTAATAAAGGGGGTCCTGCCCAGTACTAGTTAGGTGTACCTAATAAAGCAGATCCTACCCGGTACCAACTAGGCATACTTAATAAAGTGGGTCCTATCCGGTACTAGCAGGGTGTACATAATGAAGTTAGTCATACCCAGTACTAGCTAGGTTTACCAAATAAAGCCAGCTTTACCCGGTACTACCTAGGTATTCTTAATAAAGGAGGTCCTGCCCAGTATTAGTTAGGTGTACCTAATAAAGTGGGTCCTACCCAGTACTAGCTAGGTGTACCTACTTGGTACTGCCTTAGTGTAGCTAATAAAGCAGGTCCTACTCGGTACTAACTTGGTGTACCTAATAAAGCAGGCACTACCCGGTACCAGCTAGGCAAACCTAATAAAGTGGGTCCTATCCGGTACTAGCAGGGTGTACATAATAAAGTTAGTCATACCTGGTACTAGCTAGGTTTACCAAATAAAGCCAGCTTTACCCGGTACTACCTAGGTATTCTTAATAAAGGAGGTCCTGCCCAGTATTAGTTAGGTGTACCTAATAAAGCAGATCCTACCCGGTACTAGCTAGGTTTACTTAATAAAGTGGGTCCTATCCGGTACTAGCAGGGTGTACCTAATATAGCGGGTCCTACTCGTTACTGCCTTAGTGTAGCTAATAAAGCAGGTCCTACTCTGTACTAACTTGGTGTAGCTAATAAAGCAGGCACTACCCGGTACTCCCTACCTGTTACTAGCTAGCTGGGTTATACCTGGACCTCTGACTAGGCTTCTGATTATATATACTTTAAATATTGTAAAGGTACACTACATGGCCAAAAGTATCCGGACAGGCATTGTAATATAGGGGTGAGTTATTTCAGCCAAACCATTGCTAACACAGGTCTAAAATTAAGTAGACACCCATGCAATCTCTAGCAGCCAACAATGGCAGTACTGTAGAATGAGTCATGGTGAAGAGCTCAGTCACTCTTACCGTGGCCCCATCATAAGACACCATCTTCGCTAAGTCAGTTCATAAAATTTCTGCCCTGTTAGAGCTGCCCTGGTCAACCGTAAGTGAAGTGATTGTGAAGTGGAAACGTTTGGGAGCGACAAACAGCTCAGTGGCAGAGTGGTAGGGCCACGCAGACCCCGAGAAAAAGCGCACTGAAGCGTGTAGCTTGTAAAAATCACATGTCCTCAGCTGGAACACTCACTGCCGAGCTTGCAGGCTGTCTCTGGAAGGACGTCAGCGCTGCTCTCAGGGGCTTTGCAGCGCGGCTTTCCATGGGAGAGCAGCCGAAAACGGGCCTGAGATCAGCACGCGGTGCCAAGTGCCTGCTGGGGTGTTGTAAAGCCCGGGAGCTGGGGGAAGCCCAGGGAGTCAATCTCTCAGCCACTGTGATGTGTGCGTGTGGAGGGGGCGGGGTCACACCAGTATCACGGCTGCAGTGAGCGCATGAGCAATGGGAATCACTGACCTCACCGTCTCCTGGGCTGGGTCACGGTTCAGGGCACCAGTGTGGTGTGGTGTTCTGGAAGAACTTGGGATTCTGAAAGAAATAACTATATTTATATGAAACACATCACTATACATTATATATACTGTATACATATATATATATATATATATATATATAGAGAGAGAGAGAGAGTGTCCTGGTGTTCCCTGTTATTTATATTAAATAAGATTATTATACTTCTACCCCTTCAAACCAGCTGCAAGCCATTAAAGAGAGCAATAGAGAAATGAAATCTAAAAGCATTAAATTATTCCAAAAAAGCATTTATGCATCAATGCGAAAAAAACCAGTACATATTTTTGAAAGAAAAAAAAAAACATATCAGAAACAAAGTCAACTTTATTCAGCAAGTACATGGAAGTAGATTTGGTGCTTTCTGCTCTATTGACACACGCACAGACACACAGACGTTTGTATTAATTTCTTTGTGGAGAGCGCCCACTCATTCCTATGGGAGAAACCCTAATCTCAGCAATGATAACCTTAACCCCTACCCAACCTTAATCATAATTAACCAAACAAAATACAGAGCTTTTAAGTTTTTTTGGCACTAACCAAACACGAACGAGGGGACGTGGGTGGGGCCTGGGCAGAACAGTCACTGACCAAACATGAAAGAGGGGGAGTGGGTGGGGCCTGGGCAGGACAGTCACTGACCAAACACGAAAGAGGGGGAGCGGGAGGGGCCTGGGCGGGACAGTCACTGACCAAACACAAAAGAGGGC
>JAODKM010000038.1:12194562-12216356 GCA_026780845.1 Petrocephalus sullivani
GTCTTGATGCAATGCATGATGGTTCGTTTTTGGCCAATCAGAAATGACCAGAATGACTAGAATGCATCGCTTTAAGCCAGCGCTGTAAGCGGCTGCATGAAGTCGAACGCACCCATTTACTGCTGCCATGACTCACCAGATGTATTGAATAATACAAGGGATGTTCAAAAAGTTTCCGCACTTTTATAACCAAAAACAATTTCTGCTGATGGCATTAAAAAGTCGGTACGGCATCGCAAAGCAAGGTGACTGTGTAGAAAAGTGACGTAATTTCTTTTGAAATAAAAAGAGATTTTTTTGAACATAATAATAATAATGATGATAGTGGTGGTAGAAGTAGTAAATATTGTCTTAGCACTGGAGACAGCCTTCCGGGGCTTTTCTTTGCTCTAAACTCCATCTTTTTCCAGTAGGTCCCCAGCTTGCTGTTCTATAGTTAATCTCATAGGTTAATCATTTTCTAATGAGACTTGATGTTATAGCGCTGCCCCAGTTTTAGCGCTTATTTAGGGCAGCGCAGTGGGTCCCGCTGCGACCTCGTACCCTCCAGCCCTGCCAGTTCAATATCTCTCCTGCGTCTCCCCCTGTCTGCAATTTGCATGGTCTGGCTGTGATCACAGACTCGATTTTCATCCGACGGTCCCAGCACATGGCCTAGGTGTCTCAAAGCCGCCCTTTGTCTGCATGACTGGGTGTGTGTTAGCGTGCCCCGTGATGGGCTGGGACAGCCTCCAGGTTTGCCACAACCCTGCACTGGTTTAAGGACAGATGAACGGTACAGGAGCCATGTATCTTTTTTTTTTTTTTTGAAAAAGGAACATAACTAAATTAGCAAGTTATTATTTATTATTATAGTTGACAATCAGAGAGTAAGAAGCCCTTTTTCAAGCTACCAGCCTTCTAATATTATACAGGTGTTACGTTTTCCCTCAGAAGCATCATCCACACTTTTTAGACGAGTCAGATGAGGTGAGGTTTCACTTCTTCAGACAAATCTAGCCATTTCCGTGATGCAGTGCATAAAATCTTATTTGCAATTGTTATACGCTAAATTAATGCGTGACATGCCAGACAGTGAAAAGTCTGAGGGATAAATAGATAATGGCGACAGCATGAAAAAGACAAATGCTACGGAGGTGGAAAAATATACCATAGTGCAGTCATCACACATCCTTCTAATAAAGAGACATTCAGGAGCAAGGCTGGGCTATAAAGGCACCCAGAATGCATTATGTTTAGATCCAATGCATAGACCTTGAACAATCACTCAGCACTTGAGTTTCAAGGGACTTATTCGCCATTCTAGCAGTCTTGACATCAGCTATTTTTTTTTTCCTAAGCATAAACATATAAATAAAAGTATATCTTCTATAGGAAGGCGGCCTCCTTATGATTGTCTGGGCTGCTAAATGAAACCTCCTTCACCACCTGGCCTGTTCTCATTCTCTTTTAAATTTCCCACCTGATATTGGGTTTTGGGAGTAGACTGTGTCCCATGGTCGCTGCCGCCTTAACGCTCCGAAATGTCTGTCCGTGATCATATATCAGTTACAATTCCTCTCTTAAAGGTCACACACAGAATGATTAAGGGTACACTCATGTGATGGATTAATGAACTGCTACCCAGGATGGAATAAATAGGAACAGAGAGTACCAATTCAATGAGAAAATACGAGCGGTATATGTGATTTTACTTGTTGGGTGGTTCAGTGGCTAGCGGGGCTGGGAGTTCCGGTCATCACTTAGTGGAGTTCGCATGGTTCTCCAGGTTCCAAAAAACATGCAGACATCAAATGCGTCTCCCAGCTGCCCTTCGTGTGCCGCACCATGGACTGGCATTCACTGCTTCCTAGGTTCTCTCGCATTCTAGCTTGCAGGCTCACTTTGACCCACCCATTCATCTTCTAAACCAGTGTCTCCTAATCCAGCGTCTCACAGTCGGTCCACATTTTTACTCCCTCCGAGTTCCCTGCCATTTTTGCTCCCTCCAAGCTCCCTGCCATTTTTGCTCCCTCCGAGCTCCCTGCCATTTTTGCTCTCCAACATTTTTGGACTGTCTGTGGGTCCCTGAGGACTGGACTGGGAAACAGGCTCCCAGAAGCAACACCTGCAAGGCAGTGGGTAACCCATGGACACCAACTCATCACAGGGCTCACACACCATTCACACCAACAGACAGCTTTGCAACACCCATTCACTTTTAGCATGTTTTTGAACTATGGGGGGAAACCAGGTGCAAGGCACCAGGACCAGCCACCAAGCCACCATGGATGGAATGTTAAGCATTCCCTGTGTATAATAATAAATGCCGTTTCTTCTTTAAGAGTAAATAGAATGGCTTCCTGATATGCATCTATGACTCAATAATGACCCTAACAAAAAGCAAACAGGGGCCGATGCCGTCTGGTTTGTTCAGCTTTGTACTTATGCACAGACATCCTGTTTACGGGCGTCGATGCCGGCTGCGTTACCAGCCCCACTTTCGGTCAGTGCGGAGGGTCCCGTGCGAGTCTGTTTGCCGGGGAGTTTAATGATTGCCCTAAATCCATCAAATCCCACAACTGTACTGAGTTTAAAAAGCTGGGGATTAATTTAAATGATGGATATTGATTGAAGCAATGGACCTTCAAACTGTCTGGTGAGGATTAATCTGAGAGGGGGGAAATGTGACTAAAATGCAGAGCAGGCCCCAAGGTCCTGATGAAGAGAGAGGGAGAGAGAGAGAGAGAGGCAGGGGAAGAGGAGAGACTGTAATAGCCACTGCAATATAATCATTGCTAATGATTGGACACACACAGCCCAACCAGGGGCTCAGTGCCAGACCTTAGTACATTGTAAGCTAAACAAAAGCCTTGAGGGGGGGCGATGCCAATGGCAGATCGGAGCTAAATAAATACATAACTGGCACACCCTGGCAGCGGGAGAGCATGGCACCCATAGCCCATCTGATCGGGGGAGGAACTGAAATGGGCCTTGCCAGGGAGGACTTTTGGATCCAGAACAACAGTACTGGGAACGACAAGCATTTGGGTAAACAACGTGATTACAGATTCGACGACAAACGCGGCCCCAAATTGATTTCGCTCACAATTAATTCCTTTCTGAAAACATTCTGCCCTGGAAAAATATCCCAGCGTGTTTCTGGAGCTGTGGAATGTGTCCATAATTGAGGTTCATTATGATGCTTTCATTCTGGGATGTTTTTGTGGGTGCTGGAGACGCTGACGGATAAATTGTTAGGGCGGTGAACTCTGGCGTGTGAAAGTGCTGGATGGAATCCAAAGTCAGCTATTGTACCCCATTGGCAGACAATTTACCTTAGGTGTTTCATCAAGAAGTTGGGAAAATGTGCGTCCGCTAACCATTTGGCAGTTTGTAGGTGTTGTCAGATACAGCAGTCAGCTAGACAGGTAAATAACAATGTATGTTGGGAACAGTGACCCTGACTAGATGTACAGATGGTTGGATGGATGGATGGATGGATGGATGAAGAATACAGTGTGTAATTCATGTCATCAGCATATATGAATCGAGCTAATGAAATGCTGATTAAACTTGCAGATGGCAATAGTATGGCCAGAATTAGGTAATCAGAATGGCGAGCTCTGAGCCATATAGCCTGAAGCACAGGACAGGGGATTCATCAAAAGTGACGGGGGAGGGGTTCTGGTCTGTGCTGGAGGAGCAGAATGCAGGGAAAGCCCGGTGTGCAGGAAGTGACGGACCAGCATGCTTTGCAGCGCATGGCAGAGGGTGAGAAACAGGTGTGGAGTGAGGAGACAGCACAGCCTTAGTGCTGTCGCAGCAATCCCTCCTGGAAAGGTCCCAAAGAGGACAGGGGTCATTCCATTCTGAAGCAGGGGAGCCACCTTAGAGCGTGGCTTTCAAGATGCTGCAGATCCCGCTCTTACACACAAAAACACGAGCATAAATACCACCATTACAAGTACAGGAAGTGCATGTCTAAACTCCACATCATGCGACTGCATTTTCTCTGGAAGATTAATGTATTTTTAAATATGTATTGCTGTTATTATTATTTTCTTAAACAAGAAACAAAACTGACAGCAGAATCCTGTAACCAGAATGAATGGCATTAATATTTACCAATCATGTTGACAGCCAACCAGGTTGCATTTAGTATCACACAGCTGCGCCACGTAATAGCTTCCATTGTTCTGCTGAATTATCATAGTAAAATATTGCACATTTGTTGCCAAAATAAAGGATTTAATGAAAGCTTCGGGCGTGGATATGCAGCAGCCTTTCACATCTGTGGCTGTTTTTTAAAAAAAGTAATGCATCAAATGTGGACAAACAACTGATCGCATTCACTCACTGGCATTGTTTAATTATTAAGTTAATTGCTTAATTTAATCAGCAAAATGCAATTGACACTGCTTTACAACTGGAGCCCGAGATAAATCTGTGTGAATTGTCTGACCCATAAAAGAAATAAAAAGAGGCATAAATTAGTCATTTTGTTTTGGGGAAATACTCCAGATTAAGTTCCTAACGATCACAGTGACCTCTGTACAAGTATCCTAGGAGCAGCATTTAAATATTCACCGTACGTCTGACTTGGATGCTGTAGCTCGGATGTGGTTAGTTACTGCACATGCAGTGTGATTCATGCCCGTGTGTATGGAGTCTTCTCTCTGTACTTATCTTCCTTCTATATGTACAGTTTCCCGCTGTAGTCCAGAAACATGCAGTTGGGTGAATCTGTCTTTATATTGCATGTTATGAGAGTGTATACCTGGCAATGGTCTGCCATCCCATCCAGTACATTCCTTACTTCATTGCCTGTGTCTCCCGGGGGGGCCACAAGCCCATTGTGGCCCTGCATTGGATATGCCGGTATACAGTAGGTGCATGGTTTAGAGGCAACAAAGATGTAGTGTGGATTCAGGGCCAGTTCGGTCTTCGAGTGTTCCCCAACAGCCGGACACCAGCTCCATTGTCAATCCATCACAGTCCTGTGCACGGTTAGGCGGAGTGGACCCATAACCCTCGTGGATAAGACTCAGTGACATACCATGAGTGATAGCAGGTGTGCATCTTTACTTAAGGGGAAGCAGGCAGAACCATGGGAAACGGCGAGATGGTAAATGGGCAGCAATCAAAAGGGCTACCGGGGGCAGGAGGTTTTTTATCAGGGGCAGCAGTGATTTGGGGTGTGTGTGTGTGTATGTGTGTGTGTGTGTGGGGGGGGGGGTGATGTAATTCTAGACAGTAAGCACTGGTAATAAAGGCTCTGTGGAGATGGATGAGCACAACAGAACGGACGTGTGTGTGCTGGTCACAAAGGATAGCAGACATGGGGGCTCTCGGGGAGGTGTCGGGCATGGGCGTAACTTTGCGGTGAACATTGGCGGTGGAGGGGGGTTGAGGTCTCCACTCCATTCCTAATGGGGTCCGGGAGTTTGTATTGGTCGGTTTTGATTACAGAGGGGGTTACCACCCCCCAACCCCTCCATAATTTACGCTCATGGTGTCAGGGCTTTGGTCTCGGGTTCTGGGCAAAAGCAAAAACCAAGGATAAGTGAGGTATATGGGGAAGAGTTATTACTGGCCTCTTCGTCGCAAGAGGGCACATGGGGGGAAATATCAGCTAGAAATCAGTGGCTCATAATTACCCCTTTTAATAATTATCAAGAAGTTAAAAAAGGTCAGGTTATATTCAGTCAGGTTTATACCTGAATCTTGTTCCCTCCTGCTGCCTTGACTACCTGACTGGGAAGAGATAGGGAATAGATGACTGCCATTAATCAAGATATATCACAGTACTACTGTAACCATCCATGCCTGTTTCATCACAACAATATTGCACAATAAATCTGAATGTCTTGACTCAGCCATTTCACTCAGCCAATACTGCGCAATGGAGCCGGACAATTTGACAGGGCCATTAACAAACTGCTACGGAGAAGTGCTAGCGAGGACATTAATCCCCACGTAAATGCACAAATCCTCCCGGGTCGTGACCCGTTTTAATCACCCGGAGACACTAGGGGTGGCAGAATTGGGATTTGAAAATTACAGTGGGCACGATTATTATACACTGTCAAACACAAACTTATTTTACCCAACTTCCCATTCAGCTGGTTCCTATTTTACTGGCAGCAGTAAATGCATTGAAATTAAAATAATTTAAGAGACATCATCTATGTCCACATTGAGAATAATGTTTGCAGACATGTTTGAGAATCAAAGCAGAGGTAATTCACTTTCGATGCAAAACTTGCCTGGTAACTGGCCAGTATCCTTTTTAAAAACTTCTAAAGCATCAGTGTACCAGGAATTTTCAGCTGTCATTTCTTCAGCAGATGCAGAGAGGCGTTTTTAGCAGCGAGGTGACTGCTGTTGTGCCATTCTCCAAAATGCTGTCAAAAATTACAGGATCTCAGATTAATCAAAAAGCAGCCCCAGTCGGGTTTGGAAGCCTTTGTATTCCTCCTGCACCAAAGTAAAAGACTGTGTTTGTGAAAGTTTCCAAATGGATTAAGCTGATTTTTCCGCCTTTTGAGCGTCACGGGGGGAAGATTGGCAGTGGTATTTTTATCTCTGTTAAAGGGTTTCTGAAAATAACACCTTTTGTTGATAAAAGGCACCAGAAAACTTTGCATAGATTTCTACTCCCTCTGAGTTTTATATAATGCCAAGCAATGACATATCCAAAGAGGGGGATTTAAGGCCCCGCTTTCCCACACTCACCTTATTTACCAGGAAAGTCACACGTGTTTCTATTGCTCAGGTTTTCTGCAGGATGCAACTATTTTCCCACCAGTTATGACTACAACCTACAAAGAATAGAAATGTGTTATTTTTGCCTTTCCTCAGTTGAGTCACAGGATCCTTAATTAAAATAGAGTTTATATTGCACAAATTCCCAGATAAGTTCCTTAAAATTTTAATATACATGACATAAATTATATAAATAAAGCAAATAATTAATAGTATTTAGGCCATATTATCCATGTGTATAAATAAAATCTTCTTCTGAACGTGATTTTACAAACTCAGTGGGGACTGGGCAGAATATTCAATTCAATTTATTTTTATGAAGTCCCCTTCCCAGTATAGTGTGTGCGTGTGTGTGTGTCTGTGTGTGTGGGTTTGCATAGATCACACTTGAGGACCAAAATGTCCCCAAAGAGTGGTAAAACCTGAAATATCCCTACTATTGGGAACATCTTTTATTTCAGGTCCCCATTTGGATAACCTCAAATTTATAAAAATCTGCGAATGCAATCAAAAAAGTACAAATGCCAAAAGTCTTGTACCTGGGTTGGTTACTTATGGTTAAGGTAAGGGCTGGGTAGGGGTTAAGGGTGTCGTGATTGGGATTAGGGTTTTTCCCTTAGAAATAAATGGAAGGTCCCCATTTAGATAGGTACTCGAGTCTTGGTGTGTGTGGTGTTTGTGTGTGTGATATTAGCTATGACTAATTCTATCCAGATGCCTGGATAAAAGTTTAGCGAATCGGCATTAAGAATTAAAAGTAACAATTTAGAGACAATTTCTCTGGCTCTCATTGGCTGATACGTAAACACACGTGGTGCCAACCAGTTAGCCATCCAGCAAAGGTGACGGCTGCCCAAACTGGACTGAATGCATGTAGCTGGCATCACCACCCTTAATAGGCATATGAATTAAAACTCGCATGTGGCCAAAGTCAGTACTAAAGTACATTGTGATTATTTTTAGCCAGGGCTCTGACTCTCATGAAAGCCACCGCTGACGGCGAGGAGAGATGAAGTGATGCGAGGTAGTGGGCCTGTCTACGGCATTTCTTGGGTGACATCTACTCTTTAACACATATTTCGGTGTACAACAGCTTGTTCTCTGGATAAGGGACACGGGTGCTGACTGACAGGCATGTCATGGAGCATTCCCGTGTGCTCATTCCGCAAATTGGGTTTGCAGTAGCTTACCTTGTTTATACAATGCGGCCTATTTTCCCAGGAAGAGCTTGTCGGTGTCATGCCGCATTAAGGCTAAGCTGTCACTGCCTTCCCCCGACACAAGTTATTTTATGCGTCTTCAAGGGTAAGAGGTGTGGGGAACCTCCACGTTGCGAGCTCTGATCGGCCCACAGAAACCACGTCAATCCACTTACCCGGGTGCCATGCACCCCGTGCCCCAGGGAAACTGCAAGTGCCCCTTCCCCCAATAAAAAGGAAGAAGACATTAGGAGAGGGTTAGGCAGCTGACACGGGCTAAATGTGAGGACAGTTTTAAACAAGATATCGCAAGCCAGCATCTCAATGATGATACATGTCAGTAAGCACGCATCTGATGGACTGAAATGTTCGACAAACATGTAATAATTTGAGGGTGGCAGTGAATATGGTTCAACAGATCCTGCCAAGGGAGGAAATCCACAGGTGCACGAGTGTACATGTGTGTAACCTGAGTCTCTGTTTCTTACTGACATGTGAAATATCTCTGAAATATCTCGACAGGGAAAATAAATAAGCACAGAGCCTTCTATCACAAAAAGAGAGAAAAATATGGCTTTTATTGCTTATAAAAACAGCCATTAACCTCTCCCAGGTTCCGAATTGATTCCCCACCCCTGAAGCTCAGAAGCGTCAACACCATCTTCAGCGTCTCGCGGTTCCTGCACACACGCGACGTCCCGACTCTCGAGCAAAATAAACAAAATGCTCGCGGCACTTCAATGCAGGATTCGGTATTATCCTTTCTCTTGAGCCAATATATTTATGACATTCTTTATTCAAAAATATTTCCTTCTCCCCGTCAGAAGAATTCGGACCGCGGGGGACAGACTCACCCCGCTGAGGTAAGCGAAGCCTTGGGGAGTGGCGGCACTAAGCGGTGTAGCATTGATGTCGACAAGGATTTTCTTATTTATTCAAAGACCACCCAAATCGCAATGGCGCTTGTCCCTTGTGAAAATTAACTATCTTGCTTCGCCTAGCTATCCTACGGGACGTCAAAAGATCAGAAGTGAGCCTAAAGCCCCAGCGTGTCACTCTGTCAAGAGGACATGGCGGTATGCCTGCGATCTATAGGCCCACAAAAGAAAGAAAAAGAAAAAAATCTCAGTGTGAATCAACAAAGACCCCAGATACCATCTGGCAAAGATCCAAGGAGCAAGAGGGAAATAGCTATGAACGCTTCATTTAACACTGAACAACACCAACGCTACATTTATATTGACCTTAAAAAAATTGCTATTGATATACCTGGATCAGGTGTTTAAGGTCAAGTAGCTCCGTAGGTCCCTTATGTACACCGAGCCCTACACCTCACAAAGCCCGCCCCTGGCACCCCTCACCACTCTGTCGCTTACAGACATGCGTCACGAAGAAGCCATAAGCACGGTAGTAGGCACATCCACCTGCATGCCAATCCCTTCATGACAGTGCTTGTAAGTCTTATTTATTGACAGCAGAAGTAAAATTCTAACATGGCTATAAAAATATACCGCATTTCCCCAGTTGATGTATTTGAGTATCTGGGCCAGCAGACAACCTGTATGTCATGGAAAAGTTACAAAGTAGAAAAGTTCATGAAGACGGAGAGTTAAATTGCAAATATACTGTGCTGAATTGCCTCTTTCTTAGGGTAGGTTATTGCAAATTGAAGTCCAATTGCCAGATAATGAATAACAACATTATAATTTTACAGTAGCAAAAATTTCGATGCCCATTTCTATTATTTGAATGGAAGAGGATTCTTACCCTATTATTACTGCAGTATTATTTGTATTTCTATATTTTCCCTCATCAAACAAAATATTTATGTCCCACAGGAATGCACCATGGCCGGACGTTTATATGCTGACCTGCTTGAAATTCAGCATGAACTTAAATTCCAGCCTGAAACATTTAACAAACTCTGTTTAAAGAAAATCAATATTTGGTTATAGGGAACTTTCCAGTCTGGGGTCGTCTCCCGGCTGGGAGCAGAGCAGCGAGGACACCTACCGTACGAGACCGTACTCAGACCCCATGAGTCCTGTGTAGCTGTTTTAATTTCTGCTGATTGATGGGGGACTCCTTCCACGGTGAGGCGGAGACACAGCTTGTGTCATTTTTTTCCTTTTTATTTTTGGCAGAACTTCAGAGGTCCCGATTATTTAAATGTGCCATGTCTTATTCTGGACAACACGGTCAGCTCAGATCCAACCCCTCTATGTTCTTAACTTTGACGAATGACCTTTCCATTCTTTGCACGGAGAGCATTAAGAAGCTTGTCTGCGAAATATGGTGTAAATTGTGTCAGTACTGAAAAAGAAAGCTGCGTAATGTAATGATATATAGCACTATCCTTGATTTCCTTTGTCGATCTACAAAGACAAACCGAGAAACTTTGGTATAATTACCCTTCTCATTTACGTGTAATTGGTTTCCTGTGAGACACTACGCAGATTATGGCTGGAAATTGACACACAGACCAGATACAGTTGATATTTACAGAGGATCGGTACGATAACGAGGGCGCCAATTCAACATCTGGAAAATGAGCGTGTGGAAAAACAGCGGCTAGGAATTTTGGCAACTGGTGTGATTCGTTCAAGGGAAATTAAAGCGGTTGAATAGAAAGGAGCGAGCAGAGTGCCAGATTTACCGTAATGAAAGTGTTCCATCCGATCGTCGCCGCTGCAGGCCTGCGCATAAATCACACCCATTGTATTGCCTCAGCAATTCGGCTCATTTGTAACGCGAGGTTGTTTCTCCGGCCTGGGGGCCAATGGGGCTTCTTGGGGGGGGGTGGAGGGTAGGGGGAGTGATGCCCTTCTTGTCAGAGGCAGGGGAGAGAGAGAAACATAAGACGTATAACAAAAAAAAACGCATACCAGAAGAGGCCCCGAAGGTGCTCCGGCTCACAAACAAACAGGGGTCACGCGGCAGCATCGAGGGACGTGTGAATCCTTCCTACTAACAGCGTATTAATGCCTCTGTGTTCCGTGCCCTGCTGGGCTTGCTCAGGCCATCCTGGGCATGGGTCCAACACATCATCTGATGTTTACAGTGACTAGAGAAACAGAGTAAACACATTAAAGAATATTGTTGTGAATATTGTGATATCATAAACTGCACCTCCCTGTCCAATCACTTAAGTACGTCCCATATTGGGCCAGCCATGCTAACTTTTCTGTTTCCAGACAGGCGATTAGCAACGCAGCTAAATCACTCTTTCTTTTTTTTTCCTACGCTTCCCCCGTTTATGTCCTTCACCATTAGTCTTTTGTGACTCAGTTGCTATAATTCACTGTGAGCTGATATGTTTCTGCAGCTGTCAGCTTATGTTTCATACATATTTCGCCAATCCTTCCTCAGAGTCATCTGGTAAGAAAGCGCCCAGCAGATTAGTAACATGTATTCTTAATAAAAGCTCACTGGCACTACTGCAGACCTGCTGCCAGCATCCGTCCGGGAGTTCATTATGCGAAATGTGCAAAAATGCTAAGAGGAACCAGGCCTCTATCAATCAAATGGCAAATCACAGGAGGTTCCCGCTACGTTAAAAACACAGGCTTACAACGATGTGGCTCTTCATCACTACGGGGTTTAAAAATAAACTAAATTGCATTCGGAAAGTTAAACAGGCGAAGCAACGAGTCACGGAATTTCAAGCAAAGGGACCCCCCCCCCACCCCCTTCTCAAAACAGCGATAAAAATGGCCGCACATAAGGGGAACTGAAGCGATTTCTTATTACGCATTCCACATTAAATGTATCACTGGAACGGCAATTAGCGGTAGCCGGTCGCGGCAGCTATCGAAGTCGTCATCGCTAGCCTTTTGCCCTCATAAAAGTGGTGTTTCAACTTAAAATGCAGCTGGATTTTTTTTTAATTCTTCCTTTCTCTCAGATAAGAGTCAATTTGAAGTGGTATCAGAAGTGGGGCCGAAGAAATAATTGAAGTAATAATAAGAAAAAGGGAAAAAAAAAACGGCAGAGAATGACAGCTACATGAGAAAGATGTCTCCCTGTCTGCCTAATTTTAACGGTGCAGCTCCAGCGCCATGCAGGGAGGCTGGGAGAAGCCTCCCCCCACAGAGAAGGGAAACTGAAGAAATCTGTTGACCGCCAACATATCCAACAGCAGAGACCTGTCCACAGACATGAGATGGACACGTACTTAGATGGGGTCCTTCAGCAATACAGCTTACTATCAGCCATGCAACAGGACAGTGATGCTGCAAGTCCTGAGGAATCGCTTTAACTATAACCCCTCCACCCCCATGGTGTCTCCTCAGGGATCCTCTTACATAAGGCATGCTTTGACTGGCATAATTCAAAGCTTCGCTCATCAAAATCACGCTCCAGAGGACACAGCAGACGCGTACGAAGCGTTAAAAACTTGAGAAAAAGTAGCGCAATCGGTTCCTTCCAGCCCACTGACGCTGTGCCGTACAGGACCCGGCACAGCATGCACGCAGTGCCGATATTAGCATATTATCTGTCATAATAAATCACATTAGCATCGCAGATGTGGCCCGAAGGCTTCAAATTGCCCGTCTTGCCTTTACGCTCCTCAAAAATGTGACGCGATTTCTGCCCCCTCGCAGTAACAGCTATGGATGTGATTTCCTCCTGATTTTCCAGCATTAACTGAACACACATGGTCCCTATTTAAGGCCGGGACTCGATTTGTGAAGCACACAGAAATGGCCGTACCGCTTTTAAACGCCTGGCACCGGTTCGGATATAGGGATTCAAATGGGGGTCTGGACACAGCAGCAGTGTGGGACAGTTCGTGCTCATGGGGAACGGTGGGGGGGGGCAGGGGTAGTCTGCATGCGGATGCCGAATGTGCCACGCTTGCAGAATTCCTATAAACATGGAGGCGAGAAGGAGCCCTGCCCCATAAGGAAAGTACAGTTTACACCTCAGACAGCGTGTCGAAATCAGGCGATATCATACGGCCAGGAGAAACTCCAGCCTGCCGAGGACATGCTGTACTACAAAAGAGACGTCTGTGAGTAGTGAGCTGAATAATACATTTACAGGGAAATACATAAAAGCCCTAAGTCTGCTTTATAGATCTGTGGGTGCCCGTCCCTCAGAGAAGGAGAATTAACACTCTTTACTTTCTCAGGAGACTCGGCAGTTTTAAAGGGCTTTGTATCACAGCAAATCAAGGGGTGGAAAAGACACAAAACTGCCCAAGAGTGGAAACGTTCTTTTTTACTAAAATTATTTTCATGGCATTAACATATGAGAAAGCTGTTATATCCTGCTTTAGCAGTCCGCTTTCAAGCAACGTGATAAAGCCGTCAGACTGGGGATCAGACATAGGAGCACTGTAATGATGGAGAAAAATCATTAACGGCAATTTTCTGCATCCCTCTATCCAGGCCTGTAGCCATATAAAAAGAAAACAGGGGGGTCTGGAAACCGAAACTCTTCGTGGGGAGGGGGGGTGGGGGGATTTTGCTGACTCGTAGGCAGGAGCAAATTTGGACAGGAGTTCAAACTCATAATTTTATTACCAAGGTATGTGCTCGGTAATCAGTGGAATGTTTTAAACTTTATTACTAATTCATCCATAAACCATCATCAGTCATCTTGCTGCTTTTAATATTCTTGCTATAATAAATATATTTATTGTCAAATAAAGTGTATAAATATAATGTATAGTGTACAGGTAAGTCAACATTTAGACATGGACACAGTAAATACGTTGCAATTGCTGCTGCTTTAAACTTATATACTGTAAATAGGTGTAATGATATTGATTGTCTAAGAGGGATTGAGCTTAAACACAGGGGGCTTGTGTATGAGATATCATTAACGTTGATACTGAGATCATCGTTAAACCCTTGATCTCGCAAAGGCCTCTCAGCGAAATGTAAACAAAGACGATTGCGTTTCCAATTTCACTCTGATCAATGGCCCATGGCAGCCGCTGGGTCCGGGGGAAATTCCAATTACGCGGGGCACATATTCCAGCCGGCATCGCGTCGGAAATGAATTTGGGGACTCAAATTGAGATCAGCCCTCAAAAGGACTTACAGCTCGTCTCCGCACACATTCCGTCTGTGATGTCCGGAGAGCAGGGGCACGAAGCAATTTAAGGAAGCCAGATCAGCGCTTGTGAGAAAGGAGTGTGACACGGGACTCCTGGCCAGACTCGGAAATAGGAATGTCGTTATTGAAGAGTAACCTTCACCGTAGTTAAATAAGCCTTGGGGGATCAGGTGCACCATTCACATGGCAGTAATGCGCGGCTGAGGTCACCCATGCATTAAAAGTAAACAAATTAAAAACATAAATTGGCTCTTGTTGAGTGCTACAGCCCAGGGCAGGTGGCACTGTGGAAATTAGGGAAGTGAAATACTGGGTTTTGAGCCTGCATCCATATAGCCAACACCACAATGTGCAACCCTCATCCATGGCAAATCAAATGCAAAAGCAAGATGATTATGTCATAAAAAAACGTTCCTAATTCAAATAAGGGTGGTTCCACATTCTGTAAAGGGGGCAGATACCAAGTAGGCCACTGTGCTAAATTAAGGCTTTTTCCAATTCTTAGGCTCATTCACAGGCCGCCCTCATGCTGTGATTAGCTGTCCATGATACCCAGCCATCCCATCTGAATATATGCATTTTTCAATCTTTTCTGATGCCAGTCCCAGAAAGCATATGTGTCATTTATGATTGCATTTGAGATTTGTACATTTACCCACAATATTTTCCAGGAATATTACTCAATCACACTTTCAAAGGAGTCACGGAATGAGTTAGGAAATGGATTTTCATATTTTCTTTTTTTCCCCATATACCCTAATTTTGTTTTTTTGTTTTTTTTGTTCAGTTTTTTCATCCCCTGAAAAGTGGAATGTAAACTCTTAGTTGTTGTAGCTTGTTTCTGAAAAAAATATCCAAATATAATGAAGTCTGACAAAAATTCACACAAATGTTTAAGAACTGCTTTTGGAGTAATATTGTTAAATTGCCATTTACTGCATTTTATTTATACCAAAACAGGAAATGTGGGTGATTAAAACATTATTTATTGGTAATTCTCATTAAACATTAATGCTAGCATACATGTCAATGATTAGTCATTTAAATACACTAGTACAGTCGCAAATGTTGTAATATGTAAACGTGGCATCACAGATAGAGATACAGATACATAGATACACAAATGCACATCCTTATTTTTTTGTGCACCAAATTATATGTACACGTCTTTCGGGTAGACATTACTTCACTTTCTCGCTATTTGAATTAATATACAATGCAGTATTCAATTTCTAAAACATATCAGGTGTTGCTAAGCAACATACTAATCACACCATTAACAAATCATTCAACCTAAAAAAAAAATCGTGTCCAGGGAGTTGTATAAAGAAATGTTACGTATTAAATCCACGTTCATTTTTTACGTTGATAAAAAATCAAGCACACAGGCAAAGCAAACTGGTCCTAAAGAGGAAGAGGAATGGTGAAATTTGAGAGTGAATTAGGGAAAAACTGTAAGTGGGTCATAGGTTTAATTTCGCCTATAAAATGTTCCTTTGGTCGTAATCTTACATAATATTCAGAAAATAAATGAAATGAAATGAGTCAGTAACTGTGATATTTATGATTGCTGAATGTCGGCACTTCATTGGAGTCATTTCTTTTCCCTCTAGGTGTAGCTACTCAGCTGAATCAGACAGTTGGGGGTGCACTGAGGCGAGTGCACGGATGCAGCGTAATTCATATGTAAAATTCAGCAGAAACAAGCTCTTTGATCTCGGGAAGTGAGCATTTCCTCTAAGGTCGCCAGCCCTCGCACCCGTGCTATGGGCTCGCACTGTCATGGCAAGTGCTTCTGATTTTAGCTTTCAGCATCGTCCATATCGTCCTCCTAGCAGGATGTGCATTTTAACCAGGCCTGTGTGTAAGCATATCCCTTCCCTCCCCTCCCCCTGTTAGTCCCATGAACGTGGCATCTCTGAGCCTTCAGATAACGCCCCGTGACTTTCATACTCTCTACACGAGCTCAGAAATGATGTCTCTGTCGACTCACGTTCATTCCCCGGGGGTAAAGGAACAGTGCTGATAACCGCGTCAGGCAGCCCGCCACGGCGATACACAGGCATCTACAAAACCGCGCTGTCAATGGGTGCAAGCTGCCGTTAAGTCATTCTAAACACTGATCTAAACACTGTTGCCGTCAATACAAAATAAATCAAATATTTCCAGTTAATTCTATGCAGAGATAAAAAGAAAAGCTTTAAGAAGACTATTATTACTAGGAGCCATTTATGAACATCAGATTTACACAATGCATAATGCATAATACATTTGCCATACAGCCTCCCTTTTCTTTCACACAGAAGCCTCTTTTTTTCCTTCTCCCCCCAAAGTTACAGCTTACAGAACAACTGAAAGGCTTAATTTTCTGCTTCACTCACCTGTTATTGATAGAAAGGCATTTTCAGAAGATGTAGCTTTCAAAGTCATTCCTTAACAGTCCTGGGAAATTACTCACTTAGGCATGGCTAACGTTCTGCACACATTTAAACAAACCGCTTAGGCAAAAAGAGCAGCATTAGCACGTTTGGTACGTAACCTCCCCCATCGTTTGAGCCATTCGGGTCCCGTTCGCTCCTAATCTGGTTTCTTTGTATTATCCAAAACTTATTTCGGCCTCCGTGGGCCTCGGCTGCTGTTTAGTGGGGACGGATGTCCAGTGTGAATCGCAGTGAGGGTTTTTTATTTTCCATGGACATAGACGCTCTACAAGATGCTGCCACTAGCAAGTCAATCAATACCTCGTTGATTCATCAATAATGTAACTGCAATACCATTTCAAAAGGCAAATAATACCATAGTGAATGTCTATTATAATGAAACACCCTTTCTGAACACATTACTATTTTCACTGTGATGCAGAATAATATAGATGCCCAAGATGACAGGGTTTTTTGCCCAAACACAGAATATTCCCTTTCATCTAAAAGAAAACAACACTATGAAACATTGAATTGATATTTTTAAAGTACAAATTATTGTTATGAATACATCAAAAACTTGGGATCACAGCCAGTGGTGTTTGTCTGGAGGAGATTAAGGAAATCATATGGTCCTATTTAGAAACACCTTCCCTTAAAGCACCAAAACATCATATGCTGCAGTCACGTCCAGTCAAGTACGCTTGTATCGCAGTGCCAGCCATGTACAAGTACACAGTGGTATGACCTCGGTGCAACATAAGACACATGGAGGGGCAGTATGTACACAATTACCGGGGGTAAAGTGCAGATTAAATACATGCAAGCATGGGGGGGTTGGACACAGTGCCCATGACACAACAGGAGGGCAGGCACACAGTATATACTTGAAATAGTGTGGACGGAATGATATATAGGCTAACTGTACAAGCGATATTGAATATATACTTGCTGTTAGTTTAGCAGCAGATAACAGAAAGTGCAAACAAACTTTTATGGTACTCTTAATTCCAAATTTGAATGCCCCCCCCCCTTTACTGAACCTTTTCATCTATTAAACATAATGTTTACATTGAGCTGAATTTTGGTATGAAGACCATCTGATTATTTTTTAATAGGATGTAATCAGGCCAGGAGGGTGACTCGCATGTTAAGTCGACTGGGCTGTGTTTGCATGCAGAGAGTTTGACACAATCGATTCCCACAAACGCCTCGCTTAAAATTTTTTGGGAAATTAAAAAAAAAGAAACAAGATCTCCCCAAATGTTACGGCTCCATGCCAGTGCGATAACAGGGTAGCACCTCATAAAAGTCAATGCAGCTTTGCAGAGCAATAGTTGGAACGACCAGATAACGGCCTCTAAAAAGTGGATTAGTGGTCTTGGAATAAATAGGGCTTTTTTGTTTATTTATTTATTTGTTTGTTTGCCTGGAGATTTGGGCCACTGATTTGCAAAAAAAGAGAAAAAAACATTAAAGGAAACTCTCACTTGCCACAATAATAAAAGAGATAAGTGTCCCAAAAAATATTATGAAGGTCACTGAAATTATTTGTATTCAACTGAGATCTTATTGTTGATAGGTGTCATTCCCAGACAATCACCTCTCTCCTCTCTGCACTTTCTATTCTCCCTTTGGAAACTTAACAGGACTGATCATATCACGGTCTGATAGCACCAGTGACCCTAAAAGCCCATTAAAAATCCATTTGGCAGACATGCATACACCAGAATAAAACGGTTCTTCAGGAAAGGACATCCCCCCTCTGTGTTCTCATCCCAGAGGTCAATGGAAATCAGATGCCAGTTCAAGTCAGTCAGACCAACACGGACATGGTTGTCAGAAACACAGGGAAAGTGCAGCGAGAGAGGGAGGCGAGCGCCCAGCCTCGTACGATACTCAGTCCTTGGTCCTGAAGGCACATCCTCCAATGTCCAAGGCACACCTGCACCTCTGAAAGCTAGGGAGACCTCACCATTAGTATCTCAATGCTTCATGTATATAGTTACTTTTACACTTAACTCCGTTCAGTTTCTGAGTTTGTCTGGAGGTAGAACTAATGAAATATATGACGTTTCCCGCGTTGAAAATAAACACCGCCAAGTTCGACATGCTATCTTACGTTGAATCCGTCCACTCCTCTATCCAGCCCCAGACATGAGGTAACTCAGGTGGCCGCCGGGCCCAGGGAGTGCCCGTGTGCGGGGCATCACCTCCACGTAGAGTGCATCTGCCAATATAATGAAAGTAAACCCAGTTAAGGGAACATGCAGGCCCAAATATGACTTGTGTGTGGTGACGGCGAAGGCTGCTGACCCGTGGGATAGTCTGACAACATCACGGCACTTCAGATTAAAGGACGCCGGAATTCTGATGGGGGTTACTCTGAGTTCAAAGGTGCATTTAAGGCAACGGGGAAGCAGGTGAAAAGGCCAGGCTGTTCTTCTTTAGTGGGCACAGTTTAATTTCCCGCCCCCCCCCGTGCCGCTTCCTGTCTTATCATTGTTGGCACGCAACATCCCCTTTTTGGTGAAATTTGGTGTAATTTTAGAATACAAATTTTATACTGTCACAGTAAAGTGTGGCATTGCTTTAGAGTTCAGTGTTTATATGAGATTAAATAAAGATGAGCCTATAATGTTTTCCATTTTTATGGGTGACACAAACTCATGCAAATATAACCTTGTCCGACTGTCCGGTTGTTGAACAACTGTTTTTCAGTTGATTGATAACAACACTGCACTTTGGGTCATTTTACATTCATACTTTGGGAAAGTCCTCTTTGCCTTAATCAGGGCTCAGGAGCAGCTAAGTAAACTGTAAGTTCATAAGTCCATATATCAAAATCCATACTGACATTTCTTTAGCGGTTAGCTGCCAGGATGGTTCAGCTCTGCAGGAATTGGAGCAGTGGGGTTGACGGGGAGGGGGGCGTCTTGCCCCGCAGATATCAGGTAAGGGATGGATCCTCAGACGAGTTTTTCATTAGCCTCTTAGCGTATCTTCTGCCTGATGTCCAAAGGGGAGGCCGCACAAATCATCCAGTCCGTTTAATTCCGCCTGATAGGTCACCGGAGGCCCTGCACCTCTGAGGATCCCCCCCCCCCGTGAAAGCATAGCACTTACTGACTTAAAGATGGTTGGTAAGTGCAGTCTAGCTTTTGGTACCAGGATCTCTCTGTTGGAGTCCCTGCAAAGTATTAAACTGATATGGAGTATGACTTGTGGAATAAAATAAAGATGGTGGAAACCTAAGGCATGACATTTGACGGGAGAGCAGGGGATGAGCTGAGGCTGGAAGTCCTATAGCAGCTCTAACCCACACACTTATCCACCACTTCAAGGCGCAGGCCGTTAGCACCAGCAGATGAATGGCACGAAAAAAGTAATTAGTTTAATTGCTGTTTTAGCAAATGGATCGTCATAAATGGATTAACAGGATTTAATTTAATTCCTAAGAAGCACTGCTTATGCTATTTTAAACTAGTACCTTATTAGTAACAGTTTCCATAACAGATATGTTATTTATTATTAACATGATTTGCTCTGAATGGATTTAGGTCACTGACTCACTGTAAGTCATCAGTAATCATTTTATCATTTAATCCTTACTACTACTACCATTACTACTACTACTACTACTTCTACTACTACTACTACTACTACTACTAATAATAATAATAATAATAATATGCATGCATACACACCAATCCCCATATAAACTATTTCTCTACTGATTATTGAGTCTACATCAGACCCTCAAATCTGTAACCAGAAGGTTGTTGGACCAAATCCCGTGGATGGTTGAGCAAGGCCCTGAACCCCCAATTGCTTCAGAGACTGGCTGAACCAACTTTCTCATTTGTACGTCACCTTGGGAAAAAGTGTAAACATAAATGTATAAACTCTCCATATCAGTGACTCATACTTCCCATATCTACTCATCATAAATAAACAGCCTTTGCGCGCCCCGTGCCTGAAGATGCAGAAAGAACCATCTTTACTGACAGTAATGAGGTCACAATGACACTAAAAGTTTTGTGTCCCATAATATTCAGTAGAACGTGTTCCTACAAAAGTCATTGCTAACTGGTTAATCAGCTTTCGGTATAAATGCTGGTCTGACTCTCCTCTGTTCAGCACATAATTCTAGTGTCTTAGTTGCGGAGAGTTGCAGAAAAAAAGAGAAAAATGGGTGTGCGGCAGTAAACAAGCAGTGTGCCCTGTGTCTGCTGTTATTAAAAATGATATTTAGCTCATGCGGGTCTGACATTCAGCAGGGAGAAGCGGGGTGACATTTGGGAAGAGAGGGGGCATTGCAGCCGGGCTCAGAGCTCGTGCAGGAGGGTCAGGAAGGGCAAACGTGGAACGGGAGGACGCCGTCTCCTAATCCGGGAGCCTTTCTTACTCATCACCCTTTTTACTCGCTTCACAATCGCCACAATAGAATTCCTGTCCTTCTCAGCTGGCCAGGCCCTCGGGTAGCACTCGGATGTAGTTAGGTGCACGCAACGCAATGAGATTGCCGTGGATTGGAATCCGGTCGCCGAAATCCTTCCATCAGCCCGACATTGTTTCCGTCTTTTGCTAAATCCATATAGAGTTAGGGATTAAGCGAACGGGGACACTCCATAGAGAGACCCGTTACACGGAAGTGATTCATCTTGATGAATGTCTGGAAGCAGGAGGCTTCCTTCGGCCACAGGTACTAGTGTGTCTTGTGAGGGCCTCTGGAAGGTGAATAGCTGCACGACGAGGCCGATTTCTTTAACGTTCAGGTATTAAGAGCGAGGCATGACAAAGGTAATCATAGTAAAAGCCCCCAGCGCTGAGTCGCACTTCATATTGATTCTAAATTTCGCTTATTAAAGAAGTGATTTAAAGCGCACAAATACGCACAGTGCGTAAAGAATCGCCGTGCAGGGCACGGACGCCGCATGCAGGACCGGGCCTGTAGACCAAGAATGCGCCCCTTGTCTTTATTTGAGGAGTGCACTGCGGTCCTTTCAGATTTGTCCACGTCGATTTGCTTCCCCGCCTGCAGCACAGCACCGACATGCTCTGCAAAAGAACATTCCCCGTCCCGAGACAGCTTCGGCAGCCCGATGACAGGCTGTGTCTGCCTGGCCCCGAAAAGGAGTGACACCAACCTTCCTCAAAGGACAAGGTGGCAGCTGCGAGCAGCCAGTGCCCCCCCCCGCACGACAACGCCAACCCCCCCACCCACCTCCCCGCCCCCCAAGCCTGGAGCCAACAGTCTGCAGAGCGACTCAAGGTCGCAACCAACACTATTTCACGAAGTATTTGTTCTGAGGAAGAACGCTGCGGGTGAAGTCATCTCTCCGCAACCCACCCTTTATGG
>JAODKM010000038.1:12216456-12226801 GCA_026780845.1 Petrocephalus sullivani
CGCACGGGGCGCCCCAACGGGAAGCCCCCACCCCTCCCCCGCTGCCCAGCGCGGCACCCCCGCGCGCCCGTGCCTCCCCCCAAACCCACCCGCCCCCCCCCCCCCCGCCCCAGCCCTCCTGACAGGCCTGTAATTGCTTGGGGAGCAGGACAGGATGCTGAGGGGCCCCCCCACACACACACCTAGCCGCTTAACAGGTGTCTCCAGGGCACTACCCCCAGGCTGATGGCTTCCCCTCGTTCAGGGCATGTCTCCCAAAAACAACAAACCCCAGACCAGCTGGAAAGTGTCCAGGCTGGCCCACGTCAGTGCCCCCATACACTCCAAGCAACGGTAACAGAGCACAACTGATGGCTCTTCCAATAGCTGCCTGTTGCTGCAGCAGGTGGCTTTAGTGGTTAATGAACTGGCATTTTGACCAGATGGCCCAGGGTTTGCTCCACGTGTCCCAGAAAGGGTCTGACTGCCGTGTTCTTAAGGAAAGCACTGACCCTGAATTTCCTTAAATTATTCATTGGTGACAATGAGCATAGTGTGCAACTGCAAACTACTTAAACGTTACTTTGCATAGTGACAAAAATGTGAAAAAGCACACAAATTTTTTGCTAATGGGCATGCTAAAATTAAAAGTGCCTAATTATCTCTATAGGACTGAATAGAATATCACGATTGTACATGCGCAGCCAAAATCTGATAGCCAGTCTTGTGATGGTGAAAGCTCCATACTCCTCCAGCGTTTAGTGCTTTAACGAAGACGTTGTTTGAAACTTAAAAACTGGGAATAGTGCAAGGTAACCTCCTCCCCCGACCCCCCAAGATTAAAGAAAAAGGTTCCGATGACCCCTAAAGGTGAGATGAGTTTTCTCAGCCTCTTACAAGATTGCCCACAATCCTGTTCAGATCTTTGACGATTACAGCCCCGGATGGGAGACCTTTCAACCTCATTTCACTTCTTAACTCTGCAAGGTGTTTGGCTTCTCCTTAGTTGATGGAGGCAACGGTCCGGCCTCACAGCCCTCTGCCAAATATATGCTTGTAATGACAAATAAATCCAGAGTGAAGCGAGCTTTTGTGCCCCAGGCAGCGCCTACACTCCCAGAAGGAAAGGGCATGGGCTTGTCAATCCCGGAGTACCTTACAAGACCTTTCTGTAAGAAGCAGAACTGAGCGCCCTCTTGTTTAAACACCACCCCCACAGGGTGGGGGGTGTTACGACGGTCACATACACAGAGGTCTGTGCAATAGGTGTTGCAAATAATGCAATTGATGGGATGATGCTGATGCAGTTGCTAGGATGATGCTGGTGATCCTTTTGTTACATAATAGACTTTCATATTTCTACACTAGCAGTAGGGAAGGAGTAGCCTGAGTAAGCCATCAGTTAACTAAAAAAAGGATGCAGTCTAAACAGCGCCCTCACCTGAACTATCGGTGTACGATTACCCCTCTGGCAGGCACAGACCCAAATAAATCTCGCACGCGGTTTACTTCAGCTAAATAATCACATTGTCCATCATGACTGGAAAACACAAATAGAGAAAAGGGATTTTGTTTCCTTAATGAAAATGCTAAATCATATTACTATAGGAAAATAAAAGACCTTTTGGGAAGGTCTTTAATAGAGGCAATATAGCACTGCTGTGCAGTTGTATACTTATCACAGCAGTTAATAAGTGAATAAGACGTGGACAGTATGTTTCATGTAATTGTGTAATTGTAATTATGTAACTGTAATGGGTTTGGTCCTCCAAAAGCACCTCCTGATCTCTAAGTAATTAATGTTGAGCATATAGAGAGTTTCTGGTCCCATCTGGTTGAGACTCCACCAGCGTATGCAAAACCAGGAATGACAGCTTGACCCAAGACAAAGAACAAGCAGGAAGGACTGAATCAGGTGAAAAAGCAGAAGCTGGTATGTCTAGAAATGCAGGAAATTACACAAACAGTCAGAGACAGGTGTGTCAAACAGGAAACGGACAGTCTGGAGAAATCAAAGATCAGGCAGGAAACAGACGCGGATTGTGAGCCGTACAGTCACGAGTCTCGAGAGAATACTGCTTTGATTTGCATTCAAAATAGAATATTCAAGTCCAAGTATGGTAGGAAAGACTACTCCTATGCTGGAATGGAGCGTATGCTACACTGCCCTCTTTCGGCTGGGTGGACCCATCGCATGTATGTATGTACGTATCCATCTGTCCATCCATCCATCTTTCATAACCACATCTCCATTCCAGGTTCTAGGCGAACCTGGAGCCCTTCCTAGGCAGACGCCAGGCCGTTACAGGGCACACACGGCGAGCCTGGAGCCCTTCCTAGGCAGACGCCAGGCCGTTACAGGGCACACACGGCGAGCCTGGAGCCCTTCCTAGGCAGACGCCAGGCCGTTACAGGGCACACACTAACAGCAACTACACAGCGGGCTATTTAGAGACACCATTTCGTCTTACCATATGTTTGTGGACCTGGGGGTTACTGGCACCTGGAGTAAGCCTGTGCAGCACAGAGACAACATGTAAGCTACACAGAAAGGTAGGGTCAGGGGACAGAATGAAACCCCTCCGCAACCCATAATAACAATGGCCTCACTTAGTATTCATTTTAAAGTCATTATTATATTACTCTTTATAACAATATTGGGGAGTCATTTCTTAAGCATGCTTGTTGTATGTTAGTGGGAATATCCTGCACGTGTACCTTTGTAACTTAGCACCTGCGTATAACGTAATCTTCCCTTTATATTCCAGGTCTTTGGTGGTCTTTGGATCCACATTTAATATTATGAGCATTCTGGTGCACACAAGCAATTGGACCTTCCCGAAATGAAATGCTTAAAACACTCGAACACCTGGCAGAAACATGTCCACACATGTTCTAGTTTAACTCCTGTCATGAGATGATAACCAAACACAAAACAATTTCCAAAAGTTGTACACACCCAGATAAACAAACTTGAATTGCAAACAAACTTGCACTCAGTAACATGCTAATATAGGGGTTTTTTTTTGGCATCATAAGCATTTTGGAGACTCCCGCCTTGACAACAATAACTATAAATATTGTCTGGATCGGTTTGGCAACCTCTCCATTTGGTAACCTTCTCCCAAAGCACTTATAATTTACCCAGTCATGCAAACCACAAAACAGAAGCATAAGAAAAGCCTTAAGGTAGCTGTATGGAAAGCCTTGCCATTCTGGAAAAACGGCACAGATTGACCTGTATGCAGGCTCGTTTTGTTTAGTAGGCCGAGAGCGACATATTGAATGCTATGGATTGTGTATAAATGTGGTATATGCACTGAAATCCAGGGGTGAAAACTGATGATGTCACAGGTGCCATATGTCACTGGTGCCACAGGGGTACACAGGGGTAGTTTAAATTCTTTTCTGTTTTTGAGCATTTTACCTTGTTTTTAGACTATGACAGATATCGATATTTGGAGCCTTACAGAGATACAGTAATAAAGCCGAGATCCACATTCTTTGTGCAGTGAGTGTTACAGTTTGTTAGTAAGTGGCCATATTTACTATATTTCAGTCATTTTCCAATGACCTAACCAAATGTAATCAATTATTATTTTTTTTCTTTTCTTTTTTACATTGCAAAGGTTTTACTGAAATTTTTGAGGTCTGGTAACTAACAGCCAAGCCGCAGATGGGTCAATCAGGGGGCGGGGCAGGATAATTGGCTACCAACACTGATCTGACTCCTATTTGGTAATATTACATTATGCAGCATTGAAAAATGCCGTGCTTAATTATATGATGCGTTTTCAATTTCTTCATATGCAATCAAATTTCCTATAATGAAAGAGCGTGTAATTATTTTCATATATATATATATATATATATATATCTTTGTTTTAGTGGTATGCTTTGGAAATATGGAAATTTATGATAGGATGATGGGGCTGTAAGCATTATGAATTTGAATTGACTCAACTGGTAAAAGAAAAACAAAACACAGGAACACAAGTGATGTTTCTCAAGCTCACTTTAATTTCAGCTATCTTGGGTGCTAAGCCTGTGGGATGTTAAAGGTCCTCACTTTAGAATGGCAAACATAAAGGGGTTAAACTACAGCAGTCGATGGCCCGTGAGAGTTAGAAGAAGCCAGCTTTCCAGAGTAGCAAGGCTGAGCTCTTTCCCTCAGTTTAAAGCTGAGCCCCATGCTGAGATCTTTTAACATATCGATGAGTTCTCCCAGCATTAAGTGCACCCCGACCAGCCACCTCACGCTCAGATCCATCACCTCATTTTGAGGCCCTCCGCCTTAAGGAGGAAAGGTGAGTCAGCGGTCAAGGTGTCGCACCCAGGTGCCGCCTGGGACCGTTTGCTCATGTTAGCACACAATAATAAACGGGACTTCTGGGCAGTAGAGGGTGGGAGGGGGACCCCCTCGTGGGCTGACCAGCTCTTCATTAGGCAGGCCTTGCCGGCTCTCGATCGATCTCCTCCTAGCTTTGCTGGTTCGCTTTGTAATGAGCGATTGGGCATGGTGGTTTAAATAAAATATATATATAAAAACAGGCATTAATATTTCACAATGAGCTCCCAGAGACCCATACCGTGGTGGTGGCTGATGATAATTTAACGCTGGTCCTTTGATGTATTTTTAAACTGGCTGAACAATAGAGGCTGAAGGGCATCTTGAAGCAAAATGTGACTATTTAACAAGTGGGCTTCTGTCGGGCGCTGGTAGGGGGCTCCCCTGGCCTATTGGACTGCCAAGGAACTGGGAGGTGGGGGGGGGGTGGAGAGGTCAACCATGCGGCCGGGCGACCGAGTGCCGGGCGACGTTTACACCGCTGTGATTGGCCGCTTTGATCGAGGCCATGGGCAGGGCACGGGGTCTGTTCCGTGCTCGATTCCCCCAGGTACGCACGGAGCTAACAGGTGGCGGTAAGGAACAGTAGGAAGCAGTGCTTCAGGGTTCCCTGTTCAAAGTATGAATTATGGTTTGCATGCAGCCTTAGGCAAGCTTAAGAAATGCACTATTCAATTAAATATTCAGCTGCTGTGCATCTTGCTGTAGGCCACAGCGTCCGTCATGGAAGCAAAATAATTATAGCAGCTAGAAGGAGAGTGCAGTACAGCAAGCCAATAAACAAACGCTGCTCCTCGGCGAGGGGAACATGAATATTTCATTTTATCTTTGTCTATATTATCATTATTAACTGCGATACATCCACACGCTTTATCAGAACAGGCGGAGCGGGAAATAAACCCCAGCACATGTACGGTAATTAGTTTGTATGAAGGGAGTAGTGCAGGATTTAAATGCGGTTTGTCCCTCTGTGATGCTCGGCACTGCTCGGCACAGGCAGGTCATGAAAACGCGGGTGAAGTCTGGTACGAGTGCAAATAAAGATGATGTCCCAATTATAAAGAGGCACACGGCGACTGTACAACCAAGCAGCTGCCATGCCGATGGGATTTTTATTGCTCTTTGCTAATATTTCACAAGGAAGATGATGTTCCATCTGACGTTTGATGTGTTGCGCCTCGCGGTGAGTGGGTGCGGGTTGGGAGAGTTTGGGGACTGTCCCAGCAGAGAAGCAGGCCCCTGGCGAGGGTCACGTTGAGCCTACAGCGCTGCCACCGCGATGCCACCTTTAAGATGTCTGTCAGAGCACGCCGCTTATTTACGGCCGACCGGTGGACGAGAGACCGGTCAAGCCAATTTGGGGGGGGGCAGGGCTTTATGATAAGCGTGGCAGGAGATGACAGTGATGCGTACAGGACGCGCGGGCGGTCAGAGCAGCAGACCGCGGCAGGTATTTCAGGAATTCATGATCCGAAGCTTTATTGATCGTTCGTTCCAAACAAGAGCAAACAACAAAACAGGGGTCACTCCATCATGGGGTGTCCCCGAATGCACTTTGCGGCGAAATGTTTGCTGTTATGACAGCAGTGTCATTGTCAAACGTCCTTGTCTCCCTCCGCCCAGGGACTCTAATTGGTTGGCACGTTTCGCGTGGCGGTTCCAGTGAACAGTTCAATTAAATCGGTGTTTGATTAATAAATAGTCATGCACTTAGGGTTTGGTTTTTGTGGGGTCGCTGAGCCCCCCTTCTGGCTGTCCCTATGCAGCATGTCCTTTCCCCAACAGTCCTAAATGTGAAAATTACGCTTATGCCCTTACCCAAAGCTGTCACATGATCCGGTACGCAGCCCCCATTTTTCAATATCAAATATTATTACCATCTCGGATTTGCTTTTAGAAAGATCAGCATAAAGTAACTCGTTTGATGCATATAAGGTCAAACTTGAAAAAGAAATTGTATTCATTAACCAAAAAAACACAATGCCATTACTGATTTATGAACAAACCCTCCTTTACATGAAACCAAATACATTTCTGTACTTTTGAAACTGATTAATAACTCCATGGCCATTAATCATCGAGACAGCCTGAATATCAACAACAGGTTGAATTAATGACTATCCAATAATTAAGTAATGAAAAGGCATGAGTATTGACAGCAGGGTGTCCATATACAATACCTCAAGAGAACAAAAAAACTTTTGTCTTTAATTGTTATCCGTAAAAAGCCCCCATAAAAGCCGGGGACGAGGGTTCATAGAGTGAATCAGAGTCATGTGACAGGCTGACAGAATCCTGGCCTTTAGAAATCATGATTCATGACACGAGTGGGCGCTGGCTTCAGCCCTCATAACAGCGATGACCTTGGCATTATCGGCTGAGAGAGTTTACTCAGGGTCCAGGTGACCTTCAAGACCAATCCGGGCTCATGGGATAGCGTTACAAAGTGACTAACGGCAAACCAGCTGGAGTACAGTTGGATATGATCTCTGCAAATGTCCATAATAACGAAGTCACGGAAAAATTGCTATTTTCAAAAATAGATAAAAAAAAGCAAAGCTAGGCATAGAGCGAGCCCTAACGCCGGGACTGTGGATCAAATCTGACGTTTACCTAAACAAAACCGCTGTCTTCCTGCCAAGGGAGGGAGTAATTGGCCGGAGTATGCTGGTTTATCGGCCTGTCAGGTGTCAGAGCTGAGCATGCTGGTCTCTTGCATGATGCCAGGTGAGTCAGAGCGGTAAAAGACGGCAGAGCGGGCGGGGCCCTGATTTGGAGGGGAATACATCAGCTGCCCACAGATTCCCGGTCAGCTGTGGACAGCTTCTCTCACAGTACGATCATATAAAGGAGGGGGAGGAGAAGGGAGGGAGAGAGAAAAGAAAAAAACAGCAAATTATGAAGCAGATACCTCATTCTGGAATAGATACTAACCTTTCTTTAATTTCAGACTCTGCTCTATGCCATTTTTCTTCGGACGATGGATTCTGGGGGTCTGTTCAACTAGGTCATACTATTTTATACTTTCTGTGACAGCCCAGCCACCCTGGGTCTGATTCTGAGATGGATGTTCTCTCTTTTAGCTCATCTTCTTATTAAAGGCATTTTACTGGCCACTAGGCAGCGGTCCAAAGACACTTAGCGACCCGGTCGGGAGAACGGTGTGGACGGCTTCCAGCAGAAGGGGTCGCGGCCCCTGATTGGTCAACATTTGTTTCTCATTCACATTTAAGTTTCACATCATTTTTTAATAAGGATCATGAGGTGGGTGTGAAGGATTAAAGAGTTATTAGCTTGGGGGTTCTCTCCTCTGCCTGGTTCCATCGCTCTGCCTTCTCACACACGTGTCCTCGAGGGCCCACACTACCAGCGTCTTCCTGCTCCCTTACTCCTCAAGCTCTGCATGGATTAGCTGCCACATCAGTCAAACCGCTACACATACTTCTCTCTCTTAGTCACTGCTATGCCGCTTGCTATTCAGCGACCAGTACGCCACGCCCTGCCATATTGTCACATGGTACACCTGAAAATGAAAATGAAACTGAAACGATCCTTTATTTGACAGTGTAACGTCTCTCTTCTCCAATCCCCTCTCCTTGGAGACTTACACCCAGACGTACGGATGAGAGTGAAGCTCTGTGGTGCGAGCGCAGGGTAAGGCTTTTATCTGGTGCACCTGGAACATTTCAGGGCTTTAAGGGCTTCGAGTGCCAAGCGAAGGTGTGACCATTCTGCCGAGACCGGGCTGCATCCATTAACTCAGCTCTGGGACACCAGGTGGAATTATTTGGCATAACAGGCCCAGTTAAGTGCTGAATCATTTTTGTCTTTATTTATTTGCTATTTTCTGGGTAAAATAAGTGAATTTGCACAAAAAAAAATCATTACGATTTCAACATCCATATCTCATTTACAACCTCAGCTCCAGCTTTTACTTGGTATAAGCTAAAAATTACATTTCAGGTGATAAATTGAATATATGTTATGGCCATAACTTTTTCCAAAAAAAAAAAGAAAGTAGAAAGGTAATGTTATGAACCGCCGTGGCAGTGCTCGGGATTCTCCTTGTCAAATAGATTCACAGTTTGTTATAATGTCTTGCTTGCATTGGTAAAAATTCTATAAGCGATTTAGGTCGTCACGCAGAACGGATCAATATGTGCCCGGCTGGTGTACACGGTGCCGCCAACTGTTTCTCCACACTCCTTCCGTGCTGAAGGGTATCCATCCCCCGAAACCACTCAATAAAACTCGGCACCAGACAATTTGTTGCGACAGGTAAGAATATAAACGCTAAACTGACAATCAATTTGGTGTGAAATTGTCTCGCGCTTACAATTTATCTATGGTCTTGATTTCAGGTTCTATTTGTGAAGGCGTCCCTCAGTAGAGCCTCGCATCCGTCTTAATCAATGAAAGCGATTGCCGAGGGCTCCAGGCTGCCTGGTCGAGGCCCCCGTCTCCACTCAGACTGGCGGCTGGTATTACAGCCGCGGAACCCACCAGAACCCTGGGCTCAGCAGTATGCCGTTTGCTGAGAAAACATCAGAAGAACCTCGATTGCGATGGCGGGTCGGATCCTCCTCCTCGAACACGCAATTAAAGGAAACTACAATGTTATCCGCCCCCGTGAAAGGGGGAAGCTGATTGATGGATCCGCAGGAGACGGCCTTAGCAGAGAGGCGAGTGGGCGGGCGGGGCGGCACGGGGCCACGGGGTCGAGGAGCTGCTGAGATTAGCACGTCCTGTGGATATGAATGCACCTATCTGCACACGTAACGTCGACAGAAGGGGGCTGCTGTGTTCGCTTCTTTATGTCATATTTTTATTGTCCCGCAAAAGGCAGTTGGTAATTTATTGACTTTTATTTCTTATGTGAGTAATTGAATTGGCACACATTACACTCCCACACTATTCTCTAAGTATAAAATGAGGGGCCATTCCTGTGGTCCAGTACCACAAATATTTCAACTGCTCGGCCATCTAATGCCATCCACTCCCACCTAATGCCACCTGATGCCCAATTAGAAGGCAAGCTTTGACAGAGAACTGCCAGTTCTGCGGAATCCGGTCGACTTCAGGAACGGTGGACGGCTCCCAGGGTGCGTATAAAACTTGATTCATGAACGTGGACCAGAAATCAGTGAAATTGATTTTGACTTCGGAGCATTTACAATAAGTAATGGGGTGGTGTAGAGGAATCAGGAATGAAAGGCTCTCAGAGTTCAATATTTGATTAAAAATATTTAACCCGCTAACGTGATGGTGCAGCTACACGCAATCGGCATGAAATGGATTTCTACATGTTTGGTGAGTGCCCCCCCCCCCTCCCCTCCGCTCCCAATGACTGGACCTGTTGCTGAGCCAGTGGCGAGGAAGCGGATTCATGGTGACAAAAGTGCTCTCGTTAGGCTCGGTGTCCCTCCACGTGGCCATCAGCTTACGGGAACCCCTTCCGGCATCGGCAGAGGAGGTGCGCAGGAGGTGGGCAGGAGACAGATGGTCTGAACACAGGCTTTGGGGATCCATGCCGTTAAAGGATCACAAAGGGCTCATTACCAAGAGCCGTGTCCTGCTTATGCCGGCTCATTCCACTCCGGGGGAAAGGTAAGCCAATCGCAGACGGGGCGCCGGGACGGTATTTTTACAGCCACAAACCTCCAGATGCTGCTCAATCAGGTTAAGGACAGTGGCCTTGGGAGATGCGATTTGCTCTCCTTGTGGTCTGTGTCTTGTCTAGATGAGAAAACAGGACAGTTGTGGAGAGTTTCACCCTCCCTCAGCTAGAAGAATGGTACTGTCCCTTCCAAGCACGTCCCACTGAAAGGCTGTGACTCGTTTGGCTGCCTTCTAGGTGCTGTGTCTTTCCATGACAGCTCCGTGTCCAGCCCCGAGACTCTCCCAGAAGCCTCCTGCACTCCAGCACACCCCCGCCCCCCCCCCCCCCCCCCCCCCCCCCCCCCCCCCCCCCCCCCCTCTCCCTCCCCCCCCTCCCCCTCACCCTCCCTCTCCACCCCC
>JAODKM010000038.1:12234471-12246474 GCA_026780845.1 Petrocephalus sullivani
GAAGCAAATAAAAATAAATAAAATAAATAAATACAAATAAAGTAGTCCTCCGCAGAGGGGGGGTGGTGGAGGGAATAAAAAAAAAAAAAAAAAAAAAACCTACAATTTTGGTCCTAAAATATAAAATGTCTTCTTACCGAGAAGCCAGCCATCATGCACCACACCATTTTCAAGTTTGTTCCTAACACTACTAATTCTGAGAATCAACGAATCGTGGGTTGAGCCAGGCCATCTCACTACAACATTAATGAGATGCATTTTCGCATCACACATAATTTGCACATGAATAGAGTGAAAATTCTTTCTGTTTACATACGCAAATTCATTCTCTTAAGGCACATTTATAGGAATGTGCGTGCAGTAGATCGCTCCGATTATATTTGGAAAACCGGACATTGCTGCAAATTACCCTTTAATGTTCACCTGTTCAACCACAGTGTAAGGAAAATGTACACATCTGGGTGACAAGCGATTTATACCATGCCATAGAGCTGGCATGGCACGGCTCCGTGACGACTGAGAAATACCTGATCGGTCCACAAGTGCACATTCCTGTGGATAAAAATCCGAGGGTGGAGTGACCTTGTAAAGGAACCGGTAATGCGCAATTTCTCCAAAATCTGCCTTTGTTTAGAAGCCAGTCATCATCATGGGCCAAGAAATCACTATGACCCCTAAATACAATCTCTCTTCCAATTCTTACATTTGCGATGTCTTCTAATAATGCAAGCGCAGCCAGGGTAGCTGGAGCACGGTTTAGCCTTTCTCTGTACCATTTTACTGTCACAAATTGATTACGGTCAGGTGCCGTACATTTATACACGCTGTAAAATTAATTTTGGTGTATTTGATACAGACCGCATCATGAACGTGAGTATGAAACAGTGAAACCGCAGTAGCACGCTTTTGCCACTGGATGCAACCAGTTTGCAAGATCGAGCAGAAACGAGCGTGCGCACTGTCTGAGGTTGCCGTGAAAATGAGCATAGCGGTACGCCAAGTTTAGTTGGTATGCCAAGTTCATCTCGATGTGAGCGTAGAAACGGGCATATGCAACATTTTTGTCCGTACGCACCCCTTTTACATGAGGGCCCTGGAGCGGGCTGTGGTTTGGGAGGCAGGCTTGAGCAGCATTCAACGCCGCGGACTGACTTTATTCACCGCATTTATGAATATCTCACTCTGAAAGAGGACCATTCAAAGCTCTCGCGGCTTCCCACCAGCAGAATCCCTTTATTTGCGTGATACGTTATCAGGCTCAAGCATCAGCTTGGATCTCCCGGCCCATTTCAGCTGTGACTTTTACAGGTCCTTCACTTGAGCCACCAATGCGCTTCACAGACAGGGCCTTCAAATCCGCCACAAGTGTTCAGAGGTTAGGGCCTGGGTCTCGATGCTGAGAACAAAAAGGAAGCGACGTCTCCGTCATCTCACAGCCGGGCTTTGATGCGAATGATCAAATGCGTTGGTTGCCATTCAGCGCGCTGCGATAGCAGGGCGCTGTCGGTGCTAAGCAACCCCTTGCATGGCAACACCTGGCTTTGGAAATCAAATGATCTGACTGAAGTTGGCTTTTTTGTGCCTCTCTGGATAAGCGCCACTTACACGCGACTTTGTGGTCGTAGAAGAAGATCCAGCCAGGGGCAGGAGTGTGGGGGTAGTGCCCTGCAGCCAAAGCCAAAGCACAAGGTCACGGCATCTGTCAGCGATTTAGCCGTCCGTGCGTAAGCGACCTTATGTCCGCTGAAGCGTGTCTCCTCAATTAAGCGGCGCATTAAATCAAAAAGCGTATTTACGCCCTTAATTGCGAAGAGGACACAAGGAAGCTGCTCCGATAACTGATAATGAAGCAGCCGTGTGACGTTGCGGGTCAGTCCAGCGAATCAATCTGTCAGCCTACTGGCCTGGCCTCTGGTACCCGATTCACCATGCATGCCTTTGCCCTGCATAATATGAGACATGGCAGAGACACAGTGACAAAACAAAGATAATGAAACGAGAAATTCAACATAAATTTCATATTCCCGTTGTAAATACTCCTGAAGCACATAAGCACTCTGTTGTCCCTGTTACAGTATAACAGTGACTGCAGGCATCCTATGAATCCTATGGTAGAGGGGCGTGGCTATGGGCTGGCAGGGGGTGGATCCAATCGGCAACTTTTATGATCTCCAGTGGCTCAGTAGTACTGTATTCATACACCTCCACGGTTGTGGGTTCGACTCAAAGCCTTTAGCCCTATGTGTTGCAGTTTCCATGCTCTGGCTGTGTCTGCGGGGATAACATATGATTAGATAAGTCTGTGTATCTTAGTCTGTTCTCTTCAACAGACTAGAATCTCATTCTGGGATTGCTTTCAGGATCAAGTCAAGTTAGTTTTATTTATATAGCTCGTTTAACACAATTGCAGTTGATCAAAGTGCTGTACAATTAATAAAAAAATATCCAGAAGCTAAATAAACACAAATAGAGTGGACAAAATTAAAACAAATGCCAAATCAGTCTCATGCTAGATTAAAAGCCAGGGATCATTGTAACCCTCTACCGGAACAGTATTAAAACTTATGGAAGATGGCTGTAAAATACAATATAGAAAGTACTGTAATATTTAGAAAATACAATGTATACCTTTTGAATGGTGAAGCTGTTGAGTATTTCCTCGTGTGCTCATCTGTCGGCAAGGGTAATGAATTAGGGCCCTTTTGGCAGCTATGAGCTTCAATTATAACATTCTTCCCCCCCGATCTGAGACGTACTTGCCAGTTCTGGACCTGCTGCCGCGCGCGCCACACCCCAAAGGACGGCATACATCCTCCAGCACGCTGCGGCTAGGCCCAGTGCTTTCCTTACACACTGCAGGTCACACTACGCAATCCAGGACATCTGGTGCCGGCTGGAGAATCAGTGCATCTGTCACTGGTGCCGACAGGCAGCCCGCGGGCACCTGACAGGGCGAGAGGAGGCACTCACAGGTGCTCGGCAGCAAGCTGAGCCGACCGACGCAAAATCCTCCTCATCACAGTGAGAACGTGACATATTTAGAGAGCCGATCGCCGCAGGACGGCGCTTAACAGCTTATGCTTGGACGCTTATGCTTAGCACGGATGTTTCAACTTTCTTTCTTGAAGGTTTTTAATATACCTACCGGAGTCAGCAAGAGAAGCTCTCACGTCGATAATAATGACTTTTCCGAACGACATTAAAATGGGCCTTTGTAAATTTGCCTACCAGACTTCATATTTTCATTATGTCTAATCAACCATTTCAGTTGAAAAGAAATATATGAAAATGTTTTGTCCCCCACCCTCTGTTAACAACTGTTATTTACATTGACGGCTGTGTCAATACGTTATATCTGGGTTCATTATGGACTGAAGCAGCACCGATGAATCAGACCCATCTGTATGTAGAGCGAAGGCAATTTCATATCGGGCAAAGATAATAAATCACGGGGAAGGAAATGCATAACAGTGACTTGTGTGCGATAACTTTCGATCCGTGTGGTGAATCAGAGTACTGTAAACCCACACAGAGAGAGACACAGTCAACTCTCCCTCAGCGAGTGGAAAAATGGAAACGCATGTCCCTAGGCAATACAGAGGGTGGAGGCTTTCCGAATTTAAATACGTTTTCGTGACTGATATCTAAAACAGAAGGAAATATTCTCTAGAATCATTTTCGGTAACACTTTACTTAAAGCAGTCAGTATACTGCATAGTACACATGCCTTCATAATGCATTCATAAAGCATTATAAAGCAGGCTATAATTATAAGGCTTAACACATTACAGTTGTGTATTTTGCATTATGAATGCTCTATGAAGCTCTCATCTATAATGTACTATAAACCCCTTCATAATGCATTACAATGCATCCTTAATTCTTATATTGACCATTATAATGCATTATGAAGATTTTTAGTGCATAATAGATCAGACCTTCATTCAGCATTCATAATGCATGAGAAACATGGCGATAATGTGTTATGCCTCTTTATAAATATCTATAGCCGTGTTTATAATAGTTTATGAATGCGCTATGATGAATTATAAAAAACAGTTATTACACTTTATGAATATGTGCCATGTTGGGCGTGTATTGCCACCCAACATAAGCCTTTTTGTTCCGAAACCCCTTGTGCAGACCCACGTCTTGGGCAGAACGTGAGCTGCGATAATGGGACCCGACACGGAAGCCCATAACTGACAAGGAGGAGGTCAACAGGGTAGTGGACCCAGGACCATTTTACACTAGGAGCAAACCATGTAAAAGTGGTTATCATAAAACACAAATTACAGCAATGAGAAGAGACTGTCATTTCGATTTTGTGTCGAAGGAAGGCCTGTACAAACCTATTTCCTTTCAATAAATCCGAGTTTACTTCTGAACATCTTTATTTATGGATCTTTCTGGTTCATATTAAATCCCGGGGCAAAATGACAGACATATCTATCACCGATGCCCCCACTTGGCCGGCTTGTTGCACGTCTGTTATTGGGCTTGTTTACAGAGTGGGGCTTGCTTTTGGGAAACGTGGGAGATTCCTCCCAGCCTGGTTCATTAAAGGGAATCCATGTAAATTTGATTTGTGACACATAATGCCCATATGCTGTTACGGATTCGACGATGAAAAATGTATCTGCCGTCGTGTTTACACGTCTGCTGGGGATCCACTTCTGGCCCTGCTGGGGCAGGTCTTGGGTGTTTGTGTCAAATTGGCTTTGAAGGCTTCCCTAAGAGCTGTAGCTCTCTTGAAAACCACTTTCAAGAGCTTGGGGGGGAGAGGGGGGAGGTTCAACCCAAGAGGTCCTCAAAATTTAAAAGGATGATCATTTTGATGCCGGCTCAGTATTGATTATCAGGCATGTTTATCCAAAGAGACTTACCCAGCATGCATTTCAGGCTTTATTTAGGTGGCTGCTTATGAAGGAATTTTCTATTACATACCTGGTTCAATAGAGGACCCCTCCTGGGACTTGGTCTTGGTTTCGGTAGCCGCGGCGTGCTCATAAATCTGACTTCCCACAATGCCATTCTCTCTTCTTTGAACAACAAAGACAAATACAACCAAGACTATTATTAAAATGAACAGCCATTTATAGCTATTAATTCCAGCTCGACATGTTTACGGACACAGCCCGGGTTCGGTTCTTTACTCCGAGGTTAAGAATGCCAGACAATGAAACCGGCACAGCAGAAAACTGTGCGAATACATAAACATCGCACGGCCTTTGCTTTGACTGTCAGCCAGTTCCTTTATTCGCACAGCTACGCAGTCTGCATCCATGACCGAACTTCCATTTTAATGCTGTATTTCTATGCTGAAGCAGGGAGTAAAGTTTTGCTGGCAAAACTGGGAAATCAGCTTTCTGCTACATACCTCTGTATGGTCTGGGCATATATATATGGAGGTGCGGATTTTCAAATGGTGATCCTTCTTGAATGTGACCGCACCTCAGTGATGAACTGGTATCCAGCCAAGACTGTCCACAGGCACACGCCCTTAGCGTACTGGGCGAGGGACAAAGCTTATTCCCTAGATAAGAAGTTATGGGAGATGGATAGAGATAAAAATGTACATAACTGCATAAAACACAGATAACATGGAAGCAGCATCCCTATGTCATTTAAAAGCAAGAAGTCCACGTTTATTACGCTCTTGCTAAGGTGCCGGTAATTCCCTTTATCATCAATGCTCCCCTTCTCTCAGAAATGAAGATCTCTGACAGGTTTTCACTTAGACGCCAGCTTGATGAATGAAGCAAACGCCAGCGACATGAGGACAAACATGCACGCTTTCCCCGGCTCCGAGATGATGAGGACAGCCTTGATCAGATTTATGATTGTAATTTCGTCCGGACGAGCTCATGTTCTCCATTTACATGCGGTCTATGGAGCCCTGAGGCCATTTGCATAATGCGGGCTGAAAGAGAAAGCCAGGGGAGACATGCGCCGCTTGGCTAGAACACCGCAGCATCAGCACCGGCACCCCAGTACCAGCACAGCTACTGGGGAACCTTCATAGGGGCCGGGAGACTCCTCTAACCGCGTCGGCCAAGGCGATGAATATTTATACGCCATTAGAATTAGAATTATTAAAGCCTTAACCGACGGACCTGGTAACTATAAAAGCGAGGGATGTCTCCCGATAAAGCGGTCGCCCTGGGAAGCAGGAGGGAGAGCCCCTTATGCGTAAAGGGCCCGTCGAGCTTGGGGTTACTGGCAGCACCGAGGTCTCCGCAGTGCTGACTTCACACCAGCAAATGTTTAGCCGTCAGCAGCGAGACGCCAAACTCAATCCGAAAGTGCCTCTGCCAGGCGTCAGATAATTGCTGGCTGTTCAGACTGCCGACCCCCCCCAAGGTCGACGAATTACTCAATCCGCTCCTCGCATGTGTTGCTTTCATAATTAGCCACAAAGGAGTGTTTTAAAGGGCATCTTTGGGAGACACAATCCCCTCCCCTCTCACACGAAGGGTCCGTCTGTCGCCTCCGTCGGCATCCATGGGCATCCGAGAGGACATCTCCTTTGAAAACAAACGTACAGTGCCGTAACCTCCAAAGTGTCGGGTCACCAGTTAGGGACAGAGAGACCGCTGGTGCGCACTTGATACCAGCGGAGTTGTTTCGACATCTTCCAGGATCTCTCGCCGGTTTTTCAGAGGGCAATAATGGATGTTGACCTTGCCACAAACTCAGAAAAAAAAGAGTTTAAACATTTGACTCATGTCCTGTGAAGCCAGGGGAGGCAGTGAGGGCCCACCCCTTCCCACCACCCTTTCACGAGCTGGCTGGCACACCGTCAGCTGGAAGGACACGGATTCTCCTCGCTTTGAAACCATGCATGAAGTGGGCAAAGACATTCCTGCAGATATTTGCACAAAATTTTTAAAGGATTTTTCCTTTTTTTTATAGTCTAGCTGACCCACATCTCGAGAATGACTCGTGTATGGCACAGGTTCTGTTCAGCTGTGCAATGCCGCACAGGAACCTGGGAGGGCCCTTAGTCAGGGGTCCGGGCCCTAAAATGCTGGTTCTACCACCTGTTTCCCAGGTATGACTGACTCCCTGCTAGCAGCGTGCCATTGGCAAAGCACCGGACACACTGTCACAGTGTGCCGGCATCTCCCGGCACTCTCACCCCGGCTGGGGCTGCCAAACAGACCTTCATTACTGTGCCAGGCTCGACCACCAGCTGTCAGGGGCTCTCTAATGGCTGCACCTACCGCACTGTGTTCTTACCTAAGCTACGCACCGAGGCGAATTCCTCCGTGAGCAATGGGGTGAAATATTTCCTGTTTCTTCAGCATGTCAGTGAGGAGGCCTCTGCGCCCCCCTCCTTCTTCAGCTCCGTCAAAGTAAATGCATCAACAGGGGAATGACGGTGGAGTCACTTATATCTCTGATCAAAGGGGTCCAAAAATAAGATCATACGCAGCACTTGGTCACGTGTTTCATGGTTACTTATTTGTCAGAAACTTTCTTCTGTGAAAAATACACACAAAAGTCTGTTTTTTGTCCTAATCTGTATTACCAATGAGTACCTGAAGTACCTGAAAAAAGAAAACTAATTAAAACCAAACTAATACAGGCATTTTAAAAGCAAGATATTCAGACCTGTGAAAGGAGATTCAATTATCTATTTGTATCCGTTGTGTTCTTTTTTTTAAATAATTGATTTCAGACAGATTTGGCAGTTGTTAGTCTGCACCACTTATAAACATCGCAGTAACGGCACGCTAACATATGAATTCATGCACAGCGGGGATAACACCAGCCCCTCGAAATGCGATCGTGTATTGTTACCTACTGCTGTACCTGTCAGCTTCAACAAATCTTATTAGGCTGTTCCTGTGCCCATTTGCATAATCCTACATGCTTATAATTATATAGGCACTGAGGATCTCTCACAGTGAGCCAGCATCCTGGCCATGCTCACACCTGATGTATGCAAATACTGTGGAGCATGTTTAGCAAATATAGAGGGGTGCTTCTAATGCGCTCTCTATTACACGTGTCAGTCAAGCCCCGGGTATATATGTATATATATATATATACACGTGTCATAAAACTGCCTCCTTATTGGCCGGTTCGGAGGGGGCGTGTCTCATGCCGCGTCCCGCACTGGTATTTTCCGCTGACTAACAGCGGCGCGAGCTGGCCGTCCACGCGACGCTGTGCTTTCCCGGGAAAAGCTGACGGCTCCTTCAGTGCCGACTGGAGACGGCCGCCGCCTATGACGCGGCTCGTCTTCCGCAGGCTGCCGCGAATGTCTGCGAGGCGCCAAAGCCTGTGGCGATTGCCAGACAAAAAGCATGTGTATTTGTACATATGAGACATACACATATACCGCTTCAGTTACCGAAGGGAGGCATCTGCAGCAGGTCCTCGCGGGACAGACACAAACCTGCTCCCCAAAAGGCGAGCGGCGTGCTGGGCGCCGTTTTCCGGAAAAACAGGGAAGCGGAGTGTCGGCGAGGCCCACCGCGGCTCGCCGCGCTCCTGTCCGCGGGCTTCAAGCAGATGGCGAGCGGCGGCGGAAGCTAGCCTGCCGCTCGCACAGGCCGTCGGAGCGGCCGCATGCTAGGGGAGAGCCGCGGACGCAATCTGGAGGGGGCTGCAGCCAAGGCCGCCAATCTGAGGGCGATAATTATGCGCAGTTGGTAGCACCTTTAAATGTATTTTTTTTAAAAGGGGAATTAAATATAAGAAAATTATGACAAACAACATGAGTGTGAGTTTATCTGTCACTCCGAGGAGACGTGTCTGTCAGCGTTAAACATTTTCGCTGCCAGTAAACAGCTCTGCGAATGTCGCTAAGCAAAATTGTGCTCAATTGATATCAGACTCAGATATTGTAAAATAAAACACTGACAGTCAGTGCTGTTAAGATGCTGCAGCGGCTCCTCATAATGCATTTCCCCCCCACACTTGTGGGGGGCGACATCATAGGGCAATTTTTATCTCCAATTAACTTAAGCCGTTTTTGGACAGTGGGGGGGAAACAGGAGTACCTGGAGAAAACCCCACAAAGACAAGGGGAGAACATGCAAACTCCATACACACGGACCCATGGAGGAGACTCAAACCCTGTTCCAAGAGGTATGAGGGAACAGAACTAACCACCCCAACACATCCCTAGCCATCATTGTGACCTCAGTTATTAGCTATTCGCAGTAGGTATGTACGCATCCATCTTAGAACATGGTCGTGGGGGGGAATGGAGATCAGTACAATGTCTGAAGCAGATGGCTAGTAATGAAACATAATTACTCGAAAACTAGGAGAAGCGATGTCCTGGATCTTTCTTATTGTTTTAATTCTAGTAAGTTCGACATGCTCAATATCAGCACTTTGCACATAGCACATAGCACATAGCACTTTGCACATAGCACATAGCACTTTGCACATAGCACATAGCACATAGCACTTTGCACATAGCACTTTGCACATAGCACATAGCACATAGCACTTTGCACATAGCACATAGCACTTTGCACATAGTACATAGCACTTTGCACATAGCACATAGCACATAGCACTTTGCACATAGCACATAGCACTTTGCACATAGCACATAGCACTTTGTGTGTGCAGCTAGAATGGTCTCTTTGAGCCTTATAAGGGTTGTCCAGTTTCTGCCCTGCGATGGACTGGCATCCCGACCAGGGTGTACCCCCCCTCCACCGCCCCACGCTGCCAACCCTCCACCTCCCCTCCCCCTCTGTGTGACCCTGCTCAGGATAACAGTGGGTAGATGTATGTATCACTGGGGAAACGATCTGGTTCCTAGCAGTGAGCAGATAGATACGCTGGGGACGGGGAGGTTTGACATTCTCACGAAATCAGCTTCTCGCCACAGAACGACTTAAACTCGGCAGCAGAGCTAAAATCCCAAAGAGCCGCTTCCATTCACCCATTAAAAGAGGATGAGAGGCTTGCGGCAGATGATAGGTGCAGGAGGGGCCGCATCAAACGCGGGCCATTATTAATGTGCCTCTCTATTCCTGTTTATGCTCGTCATGTGACACCCAGAAACATTTCCCAGGTTCTGATTGGCCGCACTATTCATTAGACTCAATGAATCCTCGAGTGGAGCATTTTGATTTCAGGATTATTCCAGCACTTCAGCTCTTCCTGCGCATTGAGCCGCGCGTCGCTGATGCCCTGCATTAGAAGCCAAGCTGAGAGCTGAAAACAACTGACTTATTTCCATATTTGTGGGTGTTGACATCCTGGATATTGAAATTTATGTACAAAATTTATAAAAATTCTGGTTATTGCAAGCTTTTTTTTTCCCCCCTGCTTGTATCAAGTAGGAGCCGTGTCTCCACTTTGCGATCCAGCTACCTTCCCTGGAGTGTGCACTCTCATTAAGGTCGGGGAGATGTTTCCCCGGTCACACGGGACCCTAGCACTGCACGAATCTTCATGTCTACATGCGTGTCGACACATGCTCGCTGGAAACGTCACAAGTGACTACCCCACTGTTTATCAAGAGGGACGTCCTCAATCTGACAGCTCGGCAGATGTGCTGAAGCATCAGATAGCGCCTTGCGCATGAACAGGGACACGCATGAGGTCCAAAATATCCAATAAATATACCTTGCCTGGTGTTTAGCTGTGACATTGTACAATACATGTTGTCTCAGTGACTTGGACACTATTCTGACCCAAATAAATATATGCCACTCCAAATTATAAATACTTAACACTCTCCTTCAACGAAAATGTTTTCTTAGACAGGTTGTGAGCCATATTAATCCCAAAATCTCCAAGGATATAACATATGGTTTGGCTGTGTTATTTATCTGGCAAGCAGGCATCCCTATCCAGCTACCCGCACCTAGCTTACAACCTTTATCTGCGTATGCATCTGGATATTCCCAGTAAAACTGACACTCCCTTGTTCAAGGCTGCAACAGCAGCTACATTTCCTAGAGATAAACTGAAGTATCTGCAAGATTTAAGTCTCAGCAACTTGTACAGTAGAAAGAATTATGCAACTCAGAGACATCTGCATGACTGGAATCTGGGTTCTCTTATGACCACCTTGTAAGGCAACCACAGCTCCGAGACTAGACTAGGATTACGTGGCCACGTGGCAGGCTAAACATTACTCCCCGTGCATTACTGGTAAAACGTCCAAATAGGTAAACTGTGGCACTCTATGCACATGGAAATAGCACTTCCTATTAGCAAGACTTATCTGTATGAATCCTTAATGTCTTTTATGGTTGCCAAGACAAACAAAAATAAATCCTGGTGATGCAATACTGTGCAGGAAAGAAATGGTATTCTTCAGTGAAAAGTTGTTTCTTTTAAGGCTTCTTTCCCCCTGCAAAATGTATAATTATTTGCTCTGTCACAAAGATGAGTTCACCCTATTAGCAGAAGTAAAAAATGAATTCCATTATCTAGCCAATTCAAATGTTCTCTTCTCTGCATCTCTCTGCAAGCATTTTGCTGAGTCCAGAATGAACAGCTATTATTATGTATTTATTAAAATTCTTGATGCAGGAAAAAAAAAACATGTATATAATCAGAACTGAAGACCATGTATATCAATAAATATTTAGCACAAACCGGTTTCAAATGCATCCAGGCCTATATTATGAAAGGAGGAATAAACGAATGATGCATTTGTCTCTCATGAAAGCAATTTGGTAAGAAATCACATATATACATTCCTACACTGTATAACTGATGTTCCTGGGAGACTATAGAGCCATTATTTAAGATGTGTGCGTATGTTTTCGGTCACTTTGAAACGTCTAGCTTTATAATACCCCGGGAACAGAAATACTGGCAGCTGCATGAGTCCTGCGCTTACCGGGCTAACTGCTTTACCCACACATCACAGTAATGGGACTGCGGTCAACTGCAGCAACTGCGACCACTGCGATATGTCATCCATCCATCCATCCATCCATCCATCCATCCATCCGGCATCCTTTACCGGATGGCAGTAAGTGATTTTTCAGGAAGCACAGGCCAAGAGGG
>JAODKM010000038.1:12269174-12292442 GCA_026780845.1 Petrocephalus sullivani
ATTCTGCGCTGCAGATGGGGTAAATGCGTTAATATATTTAATCAGATTAATCACGACGCTGGATTAATCCGCGTTAATGCGTCAATTTTGACAGCCCTAGTAATACGCAAAAGTATTTAATCAAATCTAGGGAGTTACATAGATGAGAAAGAGTTACATAGATGAGATAAAAGGACAAAACAACTGAGCATCTTACACAAATTGATTGTTTACTAGGTTTTACGTGCAATACAGTTGAAAGATTTAAAACCATTTGATCTAACTTTTTGTAATTTGATCTTATAGCTGTCACAATTCAATTCAATGCCATTTTAATTGTCATTGACACAATGTGCAGGGACACATGTAAATGAAAAAAAGAGTTGTGGCTTCAAAAGAACGTGGGCGACACAGGGTGATGGGGGAGGTGGGGGGAATGTAATGCATACATTACGAACATAAGACCTAAATTATCCATACAACACACATAAATGATACATACATGCTGTGTACAAATACGTATAAGCATATACATACAAAGATACTTAGCGACATATGTGGGGGAAATAGTTTTAAAATCATTAAATCAGAGCAACAAATGACAATTTTCATACACATAAAAGTTAAGGTGGTGTCGGTTGCTCTACACAAAAAGCAAGCACTGTGCTTCATTGAAGCTTTGTTTTTTGCTCAAAAACGTTCATATTCACGACAATGACCTCTCCATATGCTCTTTGGGTGCAGGCTCTTTACGTAGTACCATAGTTGTGATTGTTTTGTTACTGCTGTATAGTCTCTTTCTGCTTGCTCGACACTAATGTTGAATCGAACTTGAATGTACAGTAAATATGAAAACAAAAGCTTAAACACTTAATACACGGTAGAGTGGCTTTATATGGCCGCTGACCACCGACGGCCAGACAGGGAAAAGGCAAGGTGCCAGATGATTCACAGAACTGGCGCCCAAAGCGCGCACTCTTTACATCCCATTGTGAGGGCTTAGCGCCTGAAATCCTGCCACATGGACAAAGGAAGATGAACCGCATGACGTGAACCCTCTTTTACAGCAGGCGCTGTTTATGCTTTGCATTTCAATTTAGCGGAATTCGCTCTATACCGAAGCATGTAACCTTATCATTAGATGAAGGCCTCGCCACGCTCATACTGTTTTCATTATTATTTGATAGACTGATGTACTTGTGTTTTCTTGACCTTTTAATTAAAATGCATAGAGGACTAGCGTTAATTATGGCCAGAATAAGATTTTTGTTTGTTTAGTTATGTATTTTATTTTTGCATTACGCATTCCCTGTAAAGTCACGTATTCCAGTTTAGTTATATATTTATATAGTTACATACACTTTACTCGGGTCGTTTTTTTTTTATAATCACTGAAAAAAAAAGCTTGGTTACAAGCCTAGTGTTTATGTTTTTAACCATATATTTTAATGTGTGCATGAATCCATTTCACATTTGTATGTGATCCAAAGAAAATAAGATGGCAAAATATAATAAAAAAGCAAGAAAAGTATCATATGTACTTATTTCCCAGTTTCCTTCATGCCAAGGAACATGAGCAGAAATATCGTCCGCCCTCGATCTGAGCCAGACGTGTAATCAATACGTCGCATCTAAAGTGAAGGAGACTTACTCATATTAAACGCAGCGGTGAACACAAGAAGGAAAGAGAAGGAAAACTCTGCCAGCAAACCACAGAAAATGTTACCCTCTCGAGAAGACAAAAACAGTTCATAAACACAACGGTAATATAACAGTTATCAAAACAGTTATCTACAGGGAGCCAAACCGAAGACTTCCTTGTGATGACATCAAAGATATGTATATCCCTTTGGCTTATCTTTTATGATAGACCCATGGGAATTCAATTCTGGGTGACAGAAAATATGTATTGGAATTTATTTTGGTGCTAAGGGTTAAAGGTAGACTATTGGATGAACAAATAAGGAGATTATGTTAATAAAAATGGCATTTTGAATGAACAAAATAATCGCAGTCCCAAAGGATCCATATTTTGGAAATTGCTACATGTCATTAGGGGGCACTATGAAATTTCACACTCAAATTTTACATAAATATTTAAATATTATTAGTATACATTGCAAGCACCCTTCTGGATCGAGTCAACAGGTTTTATCATTGTCAGCAGAACGCTCCATAAACAGTGTGGAAACTTGCATGGGGCTGGCTCAGAGGGCGTGTCATGCATCCACAGATTGCTAATAAGCATACTTTCCTTGAAAGTTTGTTTCATGGGTATAAACTTCTGTCCTTGGTGTTACCACTTTCTCCTGCCCCCACTTTACAGTGTAATCCAGTTTTCAGTCTTTAAGTGCTTCCAGCATAATGAAACCTGTTTGCCCCACAGCCGGCTCAGGCCTGCCCTCACATCTACTGCTGCTTAATATGGTCTTTATTGAGCAATGCTCATGTGAGTTCCTCCTCACCAGCAGAGTTCTATGTCATTGACGTAGTAAAGGTTATTTCGAGAGTTACTGACACTTTCAGTCAGCTGCTCGATTAGAAGCCTTATTTTCGTAATCAGTCTGAGCAGTAAACTCAGTGATTTCTCAATGGCTATCTTAGATTTAGGTGTTTGGGATATTAAAATGTTGCTTTCTGCATCAGGAAATAAAATTCATGGTTCCTCTTCACATTGTTTAAGTGCCACAAAGTCCCCACTGAATAGACACCCTGTTTAATATTTTTTTTTATTGATTTAGAAGATAAAATAGAACATGTTAGATAGACAGAAAAGCAATTATCTCCCTCAGCCATGCTGTACACAACTAAGTAAACTTCTACAGTGTGAACTTGCTAGTATGAAGCCGCAAAGGTGACTGTGATCGGGAGAACTTTAACCACATTGCACTCGTAAAGTACTATGGCTGAGTAACAAACTATGGCGTACAGTCTACCTTGTATACAGCTTCAACCGCATTCAGCTTTTGAGCATAATCTGAGCCCATTTATCACCGGGGCTCCTCATCACCAAATGTAGTTGGCACAGAGTGAAACCCCTCCAGTCCCATTTTGGGAACAAAAAGGTTGGGCCACTAGAAACAAGAACTCAGCGATGAAAAATTGGAGGGGCAGAAAATCATCTACATGCAGTGTGATCTTGGCTCTCTGGAGTGCATCATTTTATGAGAATGAATGTGGTTAGAGAGCAGGGACTGAAATTTGATTGTTTCAAAGCCACAGTTGAGTTGAACATACCTTTTAACCTTTGTAGATATCCTTAATTTTCCTCAGTATGTCTCCATAATACCAAAGCAGGCAAACCACCAAAGCCCAAAAGCAATACTTAAAATTAGGTAAAGACTGGTCTCTTACTGACCTCCTGTTTCAGGCTGCAGAATCTGAGATACCTCTCAGCCTGAAATGTTGTAACTAAAGGATGAATGTTTTTTTCCAGTATTTATTTAGGGGGATCGAGGTTACAGTGTTGAGAAAAATGTACAAGTCGGACAACATTCCTTTTAATAATGTGAATGCCGGCCAGCAGTGAATTATGAAGACATGCACATTTCGAAAGGTCAGCCTGTATATGCCCTGGAAATTGTTTAAGGCAATGGAGGGTGGTGAAGGAGAAATACCCATGTCCAAGCTTTTAAACTTTCACCACTGGGATACGTGTGGATATTGGTGCTGTGGGCAGCACTAGAATCGGAAGCATTAGCGCAGTGAAGAATAAAATGGATGAATCAAGAGTGCCATATGTAGCTATGAAGCACAGGCGATATCAGCATGCAGGACAGTATGCGATGGCATATCTCTTGCCATTACGTACTGTACGTCTTTCTGGATTATAAGATATCAATCTGAATTTGAGCTGGATTTGATTGAATGTCACTGGAATATCACTGGATTTCACTGAATATCACTGGATTTACCATGTAGCTATTAAACTGTTAGGGTGTACAGAGAATAACAACGGAAAATTACTTGACCTAATAATAACAGCAGAAAGAATGTACCAGGTGCAGGGTTAAATGTGCAATGAGTAAACTTCCTGGTAAACAGAAGAACTGACCCAAATTCAGGATAAGTGTATTTCTGAGAACAGGCTAAAATACTAAAGTTCCCAGCTCAAAGTCGCAGTCTGAACCTAATGGGAAATATTGAAATTAATTGGAAGATAGAATCAGGGCAGGACCACGATGGCCCTGTTTGGAAGCAGAGTTTAGAAGCACCTTAATGAGCAGTGGAACACAACAGCACTAACTTTCCAGCAACACAAAATAACTAGGAACTACTGTATTGAAGTAGTAAATTAAAGCCATTAGTAAGCCAGCATGCTACAGGCAGTATAATTATTTCTGAAAACATATACCCTCCTGTTAGCATTCAAACGGTTAATACAAAAAATTTTAGGAAATGCCATGTGGCCGGAGCCATAAGAACATTATGTGTGCATGGAGATTTCAGCTTCCCCCCGCATGTTCCCCACCAGAACCACAAATATTACCCACCGGCTGAGTATTGGAGAGCACGACTAAAAAAGCACCGTGAAAGGAATGAGGCTCCGGTCCAAAACCCAATTCGCCCTAAAGAAAATGTTGATCTACCTAAAGCTTGAAAAGAAGGTTAAACGAAATGCCTTCATCCCCTGTGTCTGCGCATAATTATTAACAGTCAGTGAGCCCAATTAGCAGGGGGGCAGAGTCCTGATTCTCCCAGCAACACCGCAAGGCTAGGGGCCTAAGAGCTGTGAAATTGGGGGAAGCATTTTTTAATCGCATTGTGCTATCTGTAGCATTACAGAATGAAAGCATATAAAATGTGATTGTTGAGGGAATACCGGCTACTCCTGTGAAGCTACCAGGGACAATGTAGGAAGAAAGATTGTATTGGCTGCTGGTTTACGTTATATAAACCCATGGATGGAGATTCTGACAGTTTCAATGAAATCACCATAAAGTGGATGTTTAATGCTTTTTTTAAACCTATGTATTTAACAATAGAGCACTTCCTGATTAAAAGGAGACTCGAAAACTCAGCCGCTATGAAGCATTTGAAACGAGAATTTTCACACGTTCTAGATTTAATTAGTTATGCATTCCTGTGTTTACCTCTCAAAAAATAAATATTTAACTGGTAGCTTTTTTCCCCGTTTATTCACATATGCCCTTGCAATGTCACAACTGATTTCAGGCGACTGTGGCAGTACTGGGCCAGCAAAATCATGCTGTTATTTCATTTCCTCTTTTAGGTTTTGAAATGCTAATTTCGCATTTAAATGAGAAAAACCGAACAATACTTTTTTATCGTTTCCTCTGAAGTTTTTTCTGCATCTAATATATATGCATATTTAACGTCCGCTGTCTTCTCATGTTTGGTTTTTTTTTCTGTATTTTTCTTCCCACTGTTAATTTTGCTATTACTGTATTCATAGTTTTTTGTACCAAACGGTGGCTTAGAACCATCTGGGTCCTTTGATGTATAAACAATACACTAATTGGAATTTTGTCATCTTGTATTATAATTGCTCTTTATTATGCGAGATCATTCTCCGCGTGCCCTCTCCTTACAGCCGTTCCGTTTTTAATTCCGCGTTCTGTCACGGACAATCACGACTGACGCGGGCGGCAATCGGCGCGGCTCCGACCGCCGCGGCCTCCTCGCCGCCCAAAGTGCGGAAGACTCTCGCGTCAACAACGGAAATAAAGAATAGCAATTTTGTCTTATAAGGGAATGAAATCCCTTCATGTCACTCATAAAAGAGAAAAATGAACTGAAAAAATACAATTTTCATTTTGAACAGAATCTGAAATGGCCTAAAAAATGAATTAGTCAATGACAGGACATTTTTTTTTTCAACAAGGTTACTTAAATAGAATGCAAACCCTTGGCTTATAGTGTAAGTCTAATTTCAGAGTGAATATTTAGCTTTTAATCAATATTGTATTAGACTGCAAGCCTTTTTTCCCCATTTCTCTTCAAACAGATACAGGCATTAATTTGCATATTCTTAGATATTATCTTGGCTGTCTGATTCTAAGACATTTGCCTATCTCACCACTGGATAACGATGCTCCTTTCTCATTTTTGCTTTTAATGAACGACTGGAGCTATATGTGACTGGTGATGCAACAATCCCTGTAAGTTTCAGCCAGCTCAGGGTAACTGAAGCAGATGTCAGCGTTTGATTAGAATAAAACAATCTGGAACTGTAATTCAACAACTCGGCGATATTGCTCAATCTTTAATAATCCGTGTTTTCACACCATTGCGGCGATGAAATAATTTTAGCTGCCACGGTAGCTGTCAGAATGAAATTCATGTTTTACACATGTGGGGAACACAGAGGTCTCGCTACTCGCGATGGAAAACAATGGAGTTGCGTGGAAAGAAGCTTTCAGCACTGTTGTGATTTGTGGCTTTTTTTTTCTTTTACAATCCTTCATCGCTTCCTCCCCATCTCCATTCTGTCACAGGTGTGCCAATGGGCCTTTGGCATTTGTCACGCATTCAATGCCATCTGCGGAAACGGCAAAGTAGTTTATGCGCAGTGTGTAAATGTCTTCTTGGGGCTGTTCCATCATCACAACAGGCAATTAAACGGCGGCTGAAGGATGCCTCAGACGACGCCGCCGCGGCTACGCCCCTGGGGGCGATCCATGGTTCCGCACTGCGTGGCCGTTACACGCGACAGCCCGGTACATTCAGTCTAGGACTCCTGACCCCACGGGCTCTGCGGAGTCCAGAGATCCAGTGTGCTCTGGCCCGTGACGGAAAACCAGGATTAACGGGGATAAAATCCAAAAAGCAAAGGCAGCCAGACCCGGCTTAAAGTAAGGTCAGGTGTGAAGAGCCATCAGAATTCTGTTTGAGAGATGGGTGAAAACAGTCTCCAGGGGAACAAGGGTGCAAGCGAAGACGCACGATAAAACTGACGTTAATCCCCAAAACGTCTACATAAAGTTAATACGATTGGACACATTGTACTATTATTACAAATAGGACCATTTCTGATAACGCAGGTGCGCCAGGTTAGCCCGCCGTGACAGATGTACCTCAAATCACTGCTGATTTGACTTTTCCCGAACGATGCCCAGCACACACACCACCGCACATGTATTCTCCACCATATATGGCCGCAGAATCCTAATAAAAACATTCTCATTTACACAGCCCTCCAGGCAGTAAGCCCTCGGCTTGTCAATAAAGCACTAATGCACATAATTAACTCTGTTCTACTGGTGCGAAACAGAGATCAAATTGAAGAGAGGGACTGAAGTCATTGGGAATGAAATTACTGATTAAATCATATTGTATTGCTTTGCTTGCATATAATAACATCCATCAAGTGCAGAACATGCCAGAAGCTTTCCCACTCCCCCCTAAACCCCTTCATTTACCCCCACATTCTTGGACTGCTAATTTCTCCCGTGTACGGAGATGGCTTCAGAAATCTTTTCCGTGCAGAAAGAACCATAAAGGAATGCGTGTCTGAATCTTGCGCGTGTGAATTAATATGCTAATAAGATTCATTATTTTCCGAGTGGTGTACTTGGTTTAAGAGCGCTGCGCTTGGTGTCACTGTTCCAAAAACTCATCAGTGTGTCATCAGTACCTCATTGGAAGAGAAAGGTTATGTCCGTGATGTTTCATTTAGCTGTCTCGCAGACAGAGGGGTAAGGACATATCCGTCAGCCATAAATCCCACTGCTAACTGTTTATTGTATACCTCGCATCGACTTGCTGTGACTAGTTAAAGTAGGAAAAAATACAGCATACAAACATTATATTAGGCCTTAGACTATTATTAGTCTTGGAATTAAAGCTTGGAATTAAAAAGCATGCCTTTCCTCTTATTTACCACTATAGATAAACATGGTATACTTTACAAATATTTTACATGATTTTACAAAGTTATAATATTACAGAATAAAGCAATTTGATACATTGACAGCCAGTGATTAAACATAGCAGGAAATGCTTTCAGCTCTGTAAGATATCAGTGTAAATATCCATCCATTACTCATGATCGCTTACCCACAGCAAGCCTGAAGCCTATCCCAGAAAAGCCCCAGGCACAAAGGTAGGGGAAACCCCGGATGGGACGCTTGTCCACCATACTGATGCTCATGGAGAGGCTTAGGGACACCAATTCAGCTAAACAGCATGTCTTTGGACTGTGGGAGGAAACCCACGCAAACCCAGGGAGGACATGCAGCCCGCACGTGACAGAAGATGGGCGAGGAATCAGAGCCCCGGGCCTGCAGGAGTGAGCCTGAACTGCAACCCACTGAGCACATGCAGGCAGAGAACAACAGCATTCATGATTGCAATGAGAGCATGAGGACTAGCAGATTAAACCACAGGCCCATCATAGTCTGACAGACTGTCCCAACATATTTCCATATTTCCACCTCGCCTTGCTTAAATTAAGGATGGCGTAACCATGCAGTCGCTGTTCAAAAAACATAAAAATTTATGAGAAAGACAGAAGGTAAAAACAACAGCTTATTTAATGCCACATTTTTCACAATTAATGGCACTCTTTCAGACGTGGGGTGACATTGGCCAGCGGCGAATCAGAGCAGTACAGAGGCCCTTGAGAAGTCAAAGACAGATTGTACATCACAGCAAAGTCTGTCCTTCCAAAGCACCCATCTTCACTCCCTCCCTATTTCCCAAACTACTGGGATTTTATTTTACTATTTCTAGGCTATTTGTCTAACTACTCTTGCTTTTATCTACCTGCCATGATTTTTTTTCTTCTGCGACTTATGTCCCATTTATTCTTCTAGTTGGACGTGAAGTGCAGCGTTTTGCCCCTGGAAACATTTCTGTACATTGAGTGATGGTCCCGGTGTTAATGCGTGTAGCTACGGCAGCGTCTCTGTAGCGTGACAGCTACGGAGGACACCCTGTCACAGGGAAGACGCCGCTGGATGATGCAAGATCAGGTCCGCACAAGCTGGGGCTATGTATTACGGCATCGCGGCGTTGTGTCCGCGTATCTCACATGTGGGACTGAAGGATGTCTGTATGGTTTACAATGTGCAGACCTCCTTGAATTTATTCCAATTTTGAAAATAATTCTTTAGTATTATATTAATTGGGGTGGAGCAATAGTTAGGGTGGTGACACAACTAAATGTCAGCAATGAAGGATTATGGGTATGAGCATGTCCCTAGATTCCGAGAGGAAACCGTGAACACAAACTTTAGAATAAATTATCACCTTTGTCTAATACCAACAGAGGTTTCATAGCGCAACCTTTGAAAGTCTCTGGTGTTCTGTTATTTTAAGGACAAACAGTTCCCCTCTCTACATAGTGAACTGTATAGTGAATATTAGAAAGCTCGCAAAGGCCTCATTAGCACAAAAATCCCATTAATCACTGTCTGGTTAGAAGGTGATAGTCTCTGTTCACTTCTCTTTGTGAATCGGGAGAGGCTTATCACATAACCAATGACATTTGAGCAGGTGTGGCCAGCCTTCCAGGTGCAAATGTGCCCCGTGCGGTGCGCAAAATAAGCCAGCCTCTCCCGTTTGTCACTTCCAGCACTAACTGTATATAGCTGTTCAGCTGAAACACTAGGAAGATGGGGACATAGACGACACTCAATCTGGATATTGTTAGTGTTCTGCAGTATTCAGTCATGTTTTGCTAGACTCATCTCCTGGCCCTTTGGCGGCTGATACCTGGACGAACATAGCAGAGATATCGATTGTGTATAACACTGATGGCCAAACACATTTCAAAGTGTGAAGCCAGGAGGAGAAGAACAAAGAAGCATCAGAGTGTCTCTACATCCTCCGTTTCATGTATGTCTGGCGATCCTGGAGCAGCTCGTGGAAGCTCCAGTGGAAACTTGTCTCCAGAAGAAGAGCTGCCTTTCATGTGGGGATGGAAAACAGGAGTCTCGGGCATGCGGGGGGTGGGGGGCAAACCTGCAGGAGAGATGAAACATGGGGAGGGGGGGTGCGCAGGAACTGAAGTCATCTCGACAGAGGAGGCGGCATGGTGCTGTGTGGTCATGGCTTAAGATCGCATGTGACTACAAGTCACCAGATGATTTTTAATTGTTTAATAGGTGCTGTCATTCAAATAAACTTACATACACACCCTTCTCCGCTCCCTATTCATACTTTGTAAACACACGCAAGCACACACAGGCGTTTCCATACACACACACACACATTGTAGATAACAGCATTCAGCTACACAATCCACCTCTGTAATTCATTAAACTTGCATTCTTGACAAGAAAATATCACTTTGCTGAACATTTGATTAAAAAAAAATAAATAAGATATAGTTCCAGATAGATTTACAGTTATATTTACAGCGAAAGCAAAGACAAATAGCAATTTTACACCTTGGAAACCAAACTGTTCAGTGGTGCTAAACGTAAGTATATCCGCTAATTCAATTGCCTGAGCTTAAACCACAACCAAAGTGCTTGCTTCCGGAGAGCTGTAAAGCCGCGCACAATCCGAAAGCTCATTTGATATGAGATCCTGACTGGTACCTCTGCGCGTGTTAGCATTAGCCAGGCAGTGAGACACTGATCAGTGAACGTACTGAAAAGGTGAAATTCCCCTTCCAGTTTATCCCACAAGAAAATTAATTACTCTCCTGTTCCCGGCTTATTTTAATAATGCGTCAAGTTGGGATTCGGGAGCGTTTTCTGCAAACATCCTGCCGGCTCCTCACCTCTGTTCTGACCATAATAGGGCATAAACAAACACTATCTGCAGCCCGGAGAAGGCTCCTGCTGATTAAGGCGCAGCAGATGTGTCCGTGCGCCGGGTCCCCGCCGTGTACTGATGCAGGGAGGGGGGTATTGATGGAGGGAGGGGGGACTGGGCCCAGCATGGCCGCCGCAGCGAGAGAACAGCGCGGTGTGGGGCGGGGAGGAACCGGCTAAATTTAGCGCTGCTGGCGACCTGGCCGGCTTCTCCATGAGAAACTCGCTCCCGTGCATGAGACGGCACCAAAGGCGAGGCAGCGCGTGGCGTGGCGCGCGGCGTTCTTGCAGCTGACGCCGCGCGCCGACGGCGGCTCGTCTCCGGCTGTCTGCGTGGGGCTCTGATGCGTCATTACATAACGCCCGCTTTTTTTTTTTTGTCGATTTGCTTCCGCTGCACTGCAGTGTGACACTGCCACTGCCGTGACATCACAGGGAAGCCGAAAACTCTATGGAAAATATAACGGACCCTTCAACCTTAAATGGATTCATCTACAAGGCTGCAGGCAGAAGGGTTAGCGGCCCACGGAATGCACCCTGGACAGCAGGTGGGCACCTGTGCATATTGCTGTAATCTGAACATATGTACCTCTAACTACCTCTTTTTGTCGGTAAATTGGGGTAAAACATCCAGGCCCGAAAGCCTGATCTTTTCCATATCAGTCTGGTCAGAAATATTTCTAATGTCTGACTTCTTTTCTATCAGGACGTCACCCAGTTCCTGCCCTATTGTTCCTGCAATGGCCACTAAGGATAACCTACAGACTTTGGCAGAAAAAAACTGTATGAGGGCTTAGAATAAAGATCATATCTTTTAATTACATTTCCTGGGAGGGAAATATAATACTAGCCACCCCTCAATCCCTTGCCCCCAGTATTTTATCAGTGGGAAGGCCAGCAGGGGCAAAACTGCTTATTGCATCTACAGTGTTCCTCTGTATTCCTGGAGTTCAGCTTCTTTCTCTAAGAAATATACGGGGCAGTGGTGGCTATAGTGAAATATATATATAAAAAAACAGCTTAGACTGCAGAAAGCAGAGGTAAGCTAATTAGGCTGGAATATAATGTCATAGAGGAGAACCATAAAGTGAGACACAGGCTCCCATCATGCATATATATGAATATGTAAATGATACGTGTTATTCTTCCCAGACATTATAACGGCGTCAAGCTTTGATCTCGGCTTCAGAACTTCCTTCAGCAGCACCATCGGCAAACCTGATGCCGGCGTCCGTGTTCTTCACCAGCTGCGGGTTGTTTAATTCGTACACGTAACGCCAGAGCGACTCACCCCGGTCTCCACGAGCCTAACGCTGTATACTGCTGCAATGTGCGCGATGCGGGCGGCTTAGCTGGCGGGTTAGCCCAAAGTATCAGCTCCCTGTTTCTCGGTCTGAGTATGAGGCAGAATGCGCCAGGCAGAGCTTTCATAAAGACTAATATCAATGCATAAAGTATATAACTTTTCTGTTGACGTGAGTGAGCTGCTTGCTGTCATTTCTTCCTCCCTGGCCTTTTGTCTGTGGTTTCCTCGGTCACGGCCTGTCTGCTATTGAGAGGTACATATTCAGAGGGGACAGATGAGCACTCAGTTTAAAGTAGTTTGATCTTCTCCCCAGCTTAAAGTGGCCTGGTGTCAATCTACTCCTAAAGGGCTATGAGGCTTGAATAACTTCAATAGTTATTTTAAAGAGCCCCTGAAAGAAGTGAAATGGTAAAAAATTCAGCAGCTTTTGAAGGTCTTACTCTCTCTTTCTCTCTCTCTCTCTCTCTTTCTCTCTCTCTCTTAAATTGTCATTCACTCTTGTATATGAACCCCGAATTAACACCTCTTCAAACATTTGCCCACTTTTAAGTCGCCGTTCCGTTCTCGTGTCACCTCAGGTGAAAGACACCGCGTTTTATGTCTGCTTGTTTGTTTTTTCCTTTAATAGCGCCTGTTTTCCTACTCTTCGTCGTGCGGATTGCGCGCCGTCTCCCCGCTCCGCTTGTGCTTGGCTGAGCCTAGCGCCTCCTCGCCATATGTGCCAGGATGTGCCGGCCGGCTGGCCTTTGCTCCTCCAATTCACACCCCTGCCGTCTGGCTTTCTTTTCTTGTACAGCGAGTCAAAAGGGGGCGCCGCGTGGGAAGCTGGAGCGGCTTTCCGGCCGCCGCGCGGACTCACGGGTACCTGGCGAGTGCGGGGGGGGGTTAGGGCTGGCCGCACAGCAGCTGGCGGCCACCTTGGCTGGCCCCGCCGTAGCGGGCAGGGCGCTGACGGAGCCGGCTGCCAGGTGTGCACTGTGAATGGGCGATCCCATTGGCCGGATGACTTCTCCTGTCGCACTGCAGGGGCAGAGCACACAACATTAAAAGGCACTGACATTCAATTAAAACGAATCGGTGTCTAGGCATTACATCACCATTTTCACAATCATTTATTTGTACTTCTACAAATGTGTGTGTGTGTGTGTATATATATATATATATATATATGCATAAGGGCATTCTGAATATTGCAATATTATGATGATTCTGCATGTACCACCCTAAATGCATTGTCCATTTATTTATGCGATGCCTATTGGGTTGTATCCTTTGAACTGCAGGGCGATCACTCTCGTTATTTCCAGACTATTACTTCCTTGAATTTTAATTATTGTTCTCAACAGATTAATAGCAGGGATGTATCCGTCTGTAGGTTAATTCATTTTTACTATGCAAGAACAAAATCAGCACATTGAATGCTTAGACATTATAGATATGAACAATGTTTTGTTTTATGCTCATCCAGCACATAACATGGTGAAGATCCACTGCTAAAACAACTTCAAGCTCCTTAAAAGTTCAGTTACCATGTTTTCACAAAGAATGCAGTTTTGTACATGTGCGCTTTATGTTTTATATATATGAGTATATATATATATATATATATATATACACATACACACACACATATATATATATGTACACACACACACACATATATATATATATTAGGGCTGTCAAAATTAACGCGTTAACGCGGATTAATCCATCACCATGATTAATCTGATTAAAAAATTTGACGCAATTAACCCATCTGCAGCGCAGAATGACTCAAAATCCCTGAAATGCAGCGTTGCCAACTATTTCTTACCCGAAGTCGCTAAACTGTACCCAGAAAGTCGCTATAGATACCGCTAGATGACGACGTGGATAGGAATAAATGGTTAGAAAGGTTTCTGACTAGTTAGCGCACAGATCATGATCATGTTCATGTCCGTCTGTTAGAGTGATCAGCTCAGCAACCTTAAGGTAGCTTTGCTCAATAAGGTAGCACTGATCAATAGACATAACTGTCGGTTCGCGCTACGGTAGCATGTTTCGACGAAGCACCACAACTCGGCAGGACACCGGGCATAATAGCAGGGAGCTCAGGGCGCTTCCATATGGACGACAATGTTGTACAGAAAGTAGCTAAGGTTTATCAGGAATGTTGCTTGATTTGTCGCTAGGCATGTTACGTATATATATATTATCATATATATTCCCTTTTTTCTTGAGTCTGTTTGCTCATGCAAAATGAAATGCGATTAATATAGATTAAAAAAATTAATTATATTTAATCGCGATTAATCGAAATGAATCCACAACAACCCTGTGATTAATCTGATTAAAAATTTTTATCGTTTGACATCACTAGTGTATATATATATATATGTGTGTGTGTGTGTGTGTGTGTGTGCGCGTATTTGTGTGTGTATCGGTTTAAACAGACATGAAGTTAGAGAAAAATAATTTTAAACACAGTGTCCTAGGAGGCACAGGGCAAGAGACATTCAGCATTCCGCAGAGGCTGCCAGCCAGCCAGTCACAGAGCACCCCCTCGCACAACAGGGTCTATTTAGAGACAGAAGTCCACCTAACGCATGTCACTGGGAGGAAACCCACACAGACACGGGGACAACATGCAATCTCCACAGACATGGAACCAGTGGGGGACCTGCAGCCTTGGAGGTGGACAACCTCATGTGTCACACCAAACCAGGCAGCCACCAGCCGCTTTAATATTAATGCCGGTGTACCTCAGTGTTACAGGAAATAGCAGCATCTACATCTTCTGTTATATTATCAAATGCAACCCTACTCTAAATGACTCATCTACATCAATAGACGTGCTGTGTAATGGATAACTAATTAAGAAGTAAACTATGGTGCTTTGCTACCATTAAATACCATTAAAGGCACCTAATACTTGAATGAAATAAATATTTCGTGTGGAAATCATTTATCCTATGTGATCTCAATGAAAACAGTTTCTCTTGTCATAATTACTTAGCTTCTTTCCAGCGCATTTGCCTCGCTGGGTGCCTCATGGGAGACCAGGGGTTAAGCGCTCACCATCAGTCCCAGAAAATAGGCCCTCCTGGCCGTCCTTCATGAGTAATACTTAGGTTGCCCTTCCTCACGTCTCCCCCTGTAGGGTTGGGTTTCGAGCAGGTTGGTAGGGTTTAGAGCAGGACTTTTGGCAGGTGGCTGTGGAGCTCCACAGAGAGGGCGATCCCACCGAGGATTTGCCATCCTTTCCTAATTCTCCGCAGGCTGTTAATAAAATAATCAAATGAAACACCAGCTATATTTTTGTGTATTTTCTGTGAAAGTGGGACGCTCCCTGATAATTGAAATCATGCTTTTAAGTCCTTAACCACCAATCTATTTGGGCTAATCTCCTTCACACATGCAAAAATGCCTTGCTTTGAAATAAAATCAAATTTTGATACTTTGCTTTGCGCCATCCTAGACAGAATACAACACCTATTTCATAAATTTAAACTATTTCACCTTTCTTCTTCCACACGGCTGTTTCAGTGATTATTTTTAAAGCTTTTTTCTTTTTTTAAATGAAACTGTCGGCACTGTTTAATCATTCAATCATTCAAGCTAAAGTGTGACTAGAATCTGTAATGTAACATTTTAAGGCATCTGAAGTTCTAAAAAAAATAAAATAAATAAAGTGCAGGTGACAAACTCTGATGGAAATTTGCACCGACCTTAATTCCGGCTCTGAGCACTGAACACTTATTTCACCATTGCACTTTCTCGAGAGGCCTAAGCACCGGGGGAACATTATCTTTTCTCGGTTACCTCTGACATTTTGCATTTAGAGTCTGTCACCCATCCGCCGTGGCTACCAGTCTGCTTCAAAGCCTGGCTTCAAAAGCCGACAGAGGATGGTATATTGAGCCGCTGTGTTATCGGGGGAAACGTAACTTCAATGCGGCTTCCTTAATCGGCGAAATGACACAATATTAACTGCAGAAAACCAGGAATAGATTAGCTAGCTTTTTGCACGGGAGCGTGGCAGTATTTCTACGCATACGATGCCGTTGTGATGCGCTGGTTTTGTGCAGTGTTTCCAACATCATGTGCCCGTGGCTCTATCTATGACAATCTGCTGAGTTTGGCTCAGCGAGGAGCACGAGCAAGACAATAGGGTAGGTGCGCAGTTATCCAGATTAGCAACCTGCCAGTCTCCCCACGCTGTGCTTCTTCTAAACTCAGAAGTCTGTGGCCAGAACTCCCCCATCGCATACTACAGACCGTTACAAGAATGTAAAAACATGTACGAGAACTCTAAATATACGACATGATGTAAGAGCCTAGTGCAGGTGCTGTGTTCAGTTGGCTGCCTCTCCCTCCCGAGACGTTTCGTTTCTGGACCTCGTTATTAATCTTCATTATGAGAGCAGAAATACCCGGTTCGTCTGAAGCCATACGACAAAACCATGAGAAGACAGGAAGGTCAGTCTGTATACGTCTAGATGGAAAGCTTTGTTAGTCAGCATTATGAAACTGACTTATCAGGGCTCGTAGGAAGGAGAGCGAGTGAATTACACATCTGTTATGAAAGATCAAAGTCCGTATGGTGGCTCAAGCGAAGGAAACATTCGCTGTTAGTTATCATCTATCAGTATGGGCTCCATGTGGAGCCGTGAGTGAGATCGTCTCATTGCTGTGGGATCTGTGATATTCATTCCTCATGCACTTTGGTTTACCACGATTGCTCTATGCAAATTATGGCGAGTCACTTTCTACCAGAATCTAAGAAGCAAGACTTGAGAATCCATGTGCAGCGTGTCATTATGAAAAACGTATATAACATAGTAAAAATACAGAGCATTGAACAAAACAGCAGCGGTCACCTCATATAAGTTTGTGTCCACCATGTCCTGATTCACCGCTTCTTTCTCATACGGCATAAAGGCGGCGAGATACAAGAGAAAGGACACAAAGACAGGCATCCGGCAAACTCAAAGGCGCTTACTGAACTGAACAGGAACAGAGAAACAAATGAGACAGCAAGGAGACGGAGACTTGGCCAGCCCCTCCTCGGGGTTCCAGCCGACACCACAGACTGCGGCATGACTTAGGATTGGGTCGGTTCGGTCATTCTGTCACGAGCTGGCATGGGGAAGGGTACAGGCAGACAGGAGCAGCGACGTCAATGACCGGACCAGGGGGCGAGATAAACAGGGACTTAAATACAAAGACTAACAAGGGGTTACAAGCAACAGGGGTGGCTCAATAGGGCCACGTTGGGGAGGGGACAGGAGGGCGGACATGACGGGCAGCTCATAACAAGGGGCATCACTACAAACAGCCGACAGGGGCTGAATCTGAAAGGTATTTTGTAAAGATGCCGTTCTGTGTATGGAAACCTACAATTTAAAAAGAAATTCTGTTAGAAGTGTCTTACTTTATACCCTTGTTGTCTCAGTTTTCAGTTGACACTTTTCTTATAGCTGGTATTTAAAATGCATAATAAATAACTTCATAATGCATTATAATGGCTGTTATATGATTCATAGTGCAATAGAGCATCTTCTATGGACAGTCATAATGCATTATACTGCTATTATAATGCGTCTTATGCTTCACTGAAACTCTCATCTAAAATGCATTACAGATACCTTTATAATGCTTTATAATGGTTTGTATAAGAATTCCTGATTCTTTGTAATGCATTATGAAGGTATCTAGTGCATTATAGAATGCATAAAAGACATGGCTCTAATGCAGGGGTGGGCAATCTTATCCGCAAAGGGCCGGTGAGTATGCAGATTTTCGGGATAACCCTAAGGTCAGCTGTTAAAACCCAGGTGTGAGAATTCTTCAACCAATCAGTCCTCTAATTAGTGATCTAATTAGGGAGTTGCGGTCGAAAACCTGCACACACACCAGCCCTTTGCGGATAAGATTGCCCACCCCTGCCCTAATGTGTTAGCCCTTTTTATAAATTTTTATAGCCATGCTTATAATGCTTTATGAATGCATTGTAATGTGTTATGAATGTGTTCATAGATTCTTATAGACATGGCATTCATAGAAAGTGTTGCCAGTTTTTCTTATGTATGCCTCCATGACAAGCAACTGATATTTAATCTTTGCCAGAAATAGCAAAGAACTAGAAAGCTGTGATGATTTGACCTCCATCCGGAAGTACATACAATTATAATTCTTTAATGGATGATCCATCCATCAGGGAATTCTAAACATAGTTTATAATTCATGATTCATAGAATGACCAAATTAAATGAGGGCAAGAAAACTTTGATATATATTTATTTATTTAAATACCAATTAGAGCTCTGTTTAAGAAGGACCATTTAGATCTAATGTTTTTACCTACTGCCAGTTTATAAATTAGGATATTTACTGATCCACTCAGAGTGAAGTACCTTGCTTGGAGATCCTACATTAGACACTCACATGGAGTTCAGATTTGCAATCCACTGCTCAAAAGCCTGGCTCCCTTACCACTAATCTAATTCATCAGTGAGCGAGCGACCTGCCAAGATAGCGCATGAGGCTTAGGGACCTATGCTGAAGGCAGCTTACTTCACTCCTTCCTTTTTTTTAGGGGTTAGCTGTCTGAGATGAAAAGATCCATTCTCTTGGCTAATCTAAGAGAGGGAGAGTGCATCAGCCTCTGCTTTGATGAAGGGCTATATTCCATATTTCGGAGAAGAATTCTAAGGAGAAAAACAGGTTCATTGAGATGAAAAGAGAGAAGATCAGTGAGCGAATAGGGCTAAATTGCTCTGATGGGTATGTGTCATCTATAGCCATCTTTGCTAATGTTAGGGAGATGACGCTATTTGCTGACTTGCTTAGCCGACTGTAGCTATTAAACGCGCTCCTAGCTATTTGCAAATTATTACTCCGTGGCATTATAGCAGGCTATGTCAGAGATAAAGATTCTGCGCAGATTTGCTTTAAAGCCTGCCAAATCTCACAAAAAAATAAAAAATTACAAAAGCAAGAAATAAAATACATATGTACCGTGGCTGATGTACCGGACTTATCGTAACTTATCGTACTGGTGCATTAATAATGAGATCAGTAGGTGAAAGCAAATGAAATAAGAAATTGTCATCTCGTTAAATATAATCTGGCTTCAGCCTGGACTGAGTCACCACTGCTAAAGAAGTGCTTTTCTGTAAGTGTTTGATATTAATCAGCACATTCTGAGGATGGAATTGAGGCCAGCAAGGTAGCCAGCGTTCCACGTCCCAGTGACGTGCGATTCCTGATTTGATTGTTCCTTATTAACTCTCATGGCTCTCAAGAGCATCCATTCAGAGTCAGTGTTTGAAGCATACCCAGAATTAATGTGGGATATTCTTAAAAAGTCAGTACAAACCCACATTATTAAAACAGACATTTATATTATAATTGACATTTACCTTATACATGTAATAATGATTGAGGGGGTGTGAGGCTACTGTGCTATCCTCTGTGGCACCTACTAGAAACATATACAGCAGGATTGTTAATTAAAATATAAATATGAGGGCAGTTTGGAGGCTCAGCCGATAGCCCTGAAGCCTCACACCTCCGGGGATAGAGGTTTTCCATCTGTGAAGCAGGACGGCTGGTCCATAGAGGTACAGGAGGTAGTAGCTCCTCTATTTTTCAGATTAAATTATGAAAAAAGTAACTACAAGTAGTTGCAATTTTATTGTCTATTAAAAACACATTTTCTCTCTACTTTTTGTTTTGCTTAATATTTGCTTAATATTTTCATATCCTCGGCCCTTGCATGGTCTTCCTGTGTTTGCATAAGTTTCCCCAGGTACTCTGTATAACTTCTGCCCTATAAAAAGGTGTGGTTAGGGGGAACTATCTCTAAAGTGCCCATAGTGGTGACTGTAGCATGCAATGGGCAGGAAATCCAGGGTGTGCAATGTCTTGGGCAATCTGCTTGAAAAGACTCCTGGCTCTCTCTTACCCTATACTTGATGCACATTTGGATGATGGACATATATATATATCCATATATATTCAGCTCATTATGGAAGATCCTTAAATGTTCCCAAGCTAGCTGGGAGAAATAATGCTTCCAGCATGCCCTGGGTCTTCCCCAAAACCTTAACTCTGTAGAACATGCCTAGAGAAGCTCCCATGGGAACCATCCCAGTTTTATCCTTATGAGATTCCCGAACAACCTCATCCGGCTCCCCTCGATCTGAAGAAGCTGGTCCTCTATTTTCAGGTCGCATCAAATTTCCAAGCTCCGCCCCTTGTTATGGAGTGTGGGTCCTGCAACCCTGAGCTGTAGCCTCATTTTCATCATTTATACTCAACCTTGTATTCGCTACTCACGAGTACTTCCATGTACCTTCAAAAATGTAGCCAGTGAACAAATCCATCTGTCATATATCTCATATTCCTTCTTATGAAAAGATACATAGTTATATTAGTCAATGGACATTGACACTTAAAACAGTATGAACTGTGTCATTAGTGCTGCTAAAATGTAAGTTTTAAAAGTGTGTCGACAACAGCTAACAGCTCTATAATATTAAGGTGCACGCACAAGAGGTTTGCATTGCTAAGGTTAGTAAACGGCCGCCCCAGTGTCTGTGGTGTGCACAAAATGTAACTCTTCTGGTTAGTGTTTCACTGGCATCTTAACATGCCATTGTAACAGTGTTAATTTCGTTGATGAAAACTGTGACAATGGAGGTTTTGTACTGCCACTTGGGTCAACGAATCAAAACGAGAGACAAATGTCAGGAAGAGACGAATTTGAAACTGATCCAGTCAGATGCACTATGTCAATAGTAGGTGTTGACTGTAGTTGCACATGATTAAATAATGTTGGTTTCACCAGTTTCAAGCACGTAAACCATGCAGTTCTGTCTCTAAAGTTTGTCTGTAAACTCATTATGTCTGTGATAGGCTTGGCCGAATTTTATCATGGGGGACAGACAGGGCAGGCAGGTGGTGTAGTGGTTAGGGACGCAACCGTGTAATCGAAAGATTGTCGGTTTGAGTCCCCGACCCACAAGTACCGCCGAGGTACCCAAGCACTGCTCCCTGAGCACTCATGTAGCTGCCCCCTGCTGTCTTACGATGTGACATGGGTCAAAAGCAGAAGACACATTTAGTTGCTGTGGTGCGTCAACAATGACGATTAGTCACCTTCACTTCAATATAATCAATGGGTGGTATGACGGTATGAAAAATTACATACCGCCACAGTCGCCTTTAAGTTGGGAGAAAAACATACCAATATTGATAAAATTCACATTTAATGTGAAAGAAAAGACTCAGTGCAAGCCGTATAGAGCTGTAATACCTGGGATAAACATCACAAATGCAAAGCACAATCAAATGAATAGAAACAGTCGATATTTCTTTCACTGTGTTTGAAAAGTTCATGAACTGAGCTAGCTGTAGGAATAAGCAGTAGCCAGTTGGTTTTCACTACTCTGATACTTGTTGACTCTTTTGCGAGAGGACAGTCAAATTGTCTTTATTTAAGTTCAATGCACTGGTGCTGTATCTTATAAGTTGAATGAAGATGCGTCATACATGGGTATTTTGTTTACCGCATGTTCAAACCTAATGCCATGTCATAATAACAGCTTTACAGATGATTTCTTCAGGAATATAGAAGGGATTGAGGTTGGCCAATGTGTGTATAAGCAGTGGTATGCAATACCTTTGTCGCTCTGCACTGAGTCGGACACTTTTACCACCAGAAAGGTCACATTCCACATTGCTAAAGCCAGCGTCCTTTGGTGTAGCCCCCATGGTTCCTTTACACTCATGACTATCAGAAAAGTTATGCTGCATTCAGGGGCATTGAAAAATTGTCAACAATAAATAAGAGCTTGTTCTTTATCTTTTTATTATGATTATTATGATGATTTTATTATTACCAGGGCCAATTCGCGGTGCACACAGAGCGCAAGGATAAAACATATACCTAAACAAGACTGTAGTCATGCATTAGGCAAAATCATTTTATGATTTTGTTAGTTATGTTTAGTTCTGAAACTTTATAATAAGTTATTTCTGCAGTCTGAGAAGACGTGTTACTGTCCAATCATAAATTGATTGATTGGTTCCTTTACCCCATCCTCTGTTTCAACTGATCTCAGGTCACAGTGTTGGGATCTGAGTTAGGACATGTTACAATCGAGTCAGGAATGCTTACCATGTAGTCAGGAAGTGTTAGGGAACTTTTCGGAAATGGTTATCAGGCTGCCGCATCTGGATGTCTGGCTTCAGGATGGAGTCAGGGAGGGTCAGAAGTGGGATTCGAACCCGCACCTCAAAAAAAAAAAAAATATATATATATGTATGTGACGTTGCAAGAGGCGTAAAGTTTCGAAAAAAGACTTTGTGTGAAATTAATTACTACAGACAAGCAATATAACGTCGAGTTTGACGTAAGCCGATGTAAGGTGGGGAATGACTGCATATATATATATATATACACACACACACTGCCTGGCCAAAAGAAGTCTGCACTTGAATTTAAATCAGCAAATACTTAAAAGCCAATGACTGGATCATTATTACATCTCAGCAACACTATGCAGCAATAAAGTGAAGTCAGCTGAGCACCTGAATCTACTGAATGGCCAGGTTACACCTCCATTCATCATCAATGGATTTTTTTATTCCCTAATGATATGGGCATATTCCAGAATAAGAACGCCAAGATTCATTGGGTTGGAATTGTGAAAGAGTGGTTCATGGAGCATGAGGAATCATTTTCACACATGATTTGGCCACTACAGAGTCTTGACCTGATGTGCTGAAGAAGACTTTACGGAGTGGTTCAACTCACTTGTCATCAATAAAGGATCTAGGAGAGAAATGAATGCAAATCTGGTTGAAAAAAATAAATAAAAAAATGTGTAAGCTAACAAAATGTTACATTAATATTAAAATGCGACACACAGTGTGTGTATGTGATGTGAGTATGTGGCACTGAGTATACCTTCCTACTACATTTAGCTTACAGAACATCTTATATTCCTTGCGGTATAGAGTCATGGGATTGGAAACTCTCTTTATGGAGTTTATTCAATTCAATTCAATTCAATTCAATTCAATTTATTTTTATATAGCACCCTTCACAACAGGGTTGTCTCAGGGCGCTTTACATGGGTGTAAAATACATTGATATACATTGATAAAATACATAGAACTAAAGAAGACAGAACAGAGAGAAAGACAGAAAAAGCCAATTGACAACGGAGGAGAGGAACCAAAAACTCCCAAGCAGGGAGAAAAAAA
>JAODKM010000038.1:12307770-12324213 GCA_026780845.1 Petrocephalus sullivani
CTCCCCGCTGTTTTTTCCCGCTTGTGCTCGGTGGTCCTCTCCGCCGCCGGCGGTGCGGGGGCGGGGGGGGGGGGGGGGGGCGGTGTCGGGGGCGGGGGGGCTGCTGGCAGAGATGGTAGCCGTGCGCCTTGACAGCATCGGACATGTGCACAGAACTAATTTTGCGGACGTCATGTTGAATAATGGAGCAGTCAGGATCAGTCTGACTTGCTGGCGTCTCTGTCAGCCTGTCCTCAATGCGAGGGTCGGCCATCCCCACTAACCCCATTATTAAAGCCTTTGAGGATGGACACACTGTTTGATCCTGAGCCTCCGATGCCTTTCAGAGGGAGAGTGAGAGCCCCCTCCCCTTTATTTCGGCTTAACCCCCTCCCACCCCACCCCATGAGTCCTCCCCCTATTTCTCAATGTGCCAGTCGAGTTTCCTTCCTGGCACACTGAGGGGCCAAATGTCCACATATCCTATACGCTCAGCTGAGCAGCGGCTGCTCGGAACTTAACCTCCTTTTATAAGTGAGGCAAAAAAATGCCCAGCTTGTGGCCCGGTTCATACATATTGATAGTGTGCAATCATGTGAGAGAGACCACATGCGTTTTCATCGCTGTTTAAAGCTTGACAGCTACAGGGAGATATAATATAGATCTATAATATAGATAGCAGCAGCTGTATTCTATATTATAGATCTAGATGATGTGCTGTGTGTTACTCCCACAGTAATAGGCAGGCTCACTTAAAGCATCCTGACTTTCAGAAGTCCCAGGGGGAGGCCCAGCTCTTGGTCCCTCTAGGCTGGTGCTTAACCTAATTTGCTTTAGTAAAATATCTAGTTGTTTTAATGGATAAAAATCTATGTCAGCTGGGCAACTGAATGTGGTATAAGTTTCAAGAATCGCTGAGAGTGCCCTGCGATGGGCTGGTGCCCCATCCCGGGCTGGTGCCCCATCCCAGGTTGTTCCCTGCCTTGTGCCCTGCAATGGGATGGTGCCCCATCCCGGGTTGTTCCCTGCCTTGTGCCCTGCGATGGGATGGTGCCCCATCCCGGGTTGTTCCCTGCCTTGTGCCCGTAGCTTCTGGGATAGGCTCCAGACCCTGGACAGGACAAGCAGTTTCAGAAAATATACGGAAGGATGGAACTTCCGAGATTCGTTGTAAGTAGTCCTGGCACCATTAGACCTATGCTACCTGTGCTAATAGCACTTGGTATTATTTTTTGTTGATTTGCATAAGCTGTTACCATTTTCGTGCATAAGTAGGAAAAGACACCCAAAATTTCAGTCCAAGTGTTTGAAAAATAAAGTCTTCCGTATCCCATATAATTTGAATTAGCAATTAAATGTTAAAGCGAACAGCAAAATGGGCAATTAAAAATATTATTCAGCACCACATTAATTAGAAAGCTGCTTTACTATTTGCACAGAAGCAGTCAGTTTGGGAAAGACCAGCATCCTTAATGGGCAAAGTTGTAACTGTTTTTTATAACTATTTATGCGACTCTATTCACCAAAAGTATGACCGGACTGCTTCTGCTGGCTTTATGCTGGTGACACTCCATACTGACAGACCTGTCTGTTTCACCAAACAGCTCACCCTAGTACACACACAAATTAGCTTAGCCGTCAAAAGCAATTTCACCTCGGCAGAATAGTGTCATCAGCGCCGACTGTTACTTCATATCATGGAGCTATTGTGCCATATGTCCCGGTTCACAGAGAGTTACGGTCTGCTGATATTACACGCCGAGAAGTCCACGCCGAAACTGGGGCGATGGTAACCCACTGACACCCCACCCCGGTGAAAATCTGTAGCTGGGGACACACGCCTCCGTATTTAATGTGACATTTGCTTATCATTACAAAGTTCACATGGGAGGAATTCAAAATTAGAAGCGCAAGCAGCTGATTATGCTCACTGTGTAGGCTTCATCGTCATAACACAGCTACAGGTTATCTCCTTGCCTGCTTATATCTAATTAGTCCAATCAGACAGGTGTGGACGATAATGATCTTCCCTACTCACGCACAGCTCAGGCAACGTGACTATTCAATTATTGGTTGCGAGGAGATTTCATTAAGCTGTTAAACTTCATCAGCCCCTACAAAAGCAACATTACGCGTTCAACGTGGGAATCAACTAAATAAAAAGAAACTGAATTTACGAGCCGCCGTTTTCCCGAGCCAAATAAATCCGCACATGTTTGGCATGCCAGCCTTCTCACATGGCAGCGCTACTCATGCAAACGCATAATCCCAGCACCAGTCAAAGCCCATGTGACTCCCCCCGGCAAACGGGGTTTTTTGTCTTGAACGGCGCACAGTTTGTGGCAATCTACACCGAAGGGAAGGAGGGTGTGGGCTAGCAGGTTAGCGGTTTGCTCAGTCTGTGCCCCCTCATGATATAGCACTCCCAGGCAACTGCCAATGTCATTTACTGGGTTGACCCACCCTGGTCCCACAGAAAAAAAAGAGCAACAGAAGAATGGAGATGGTTATTCATTTATTCATCTCCAGAAGTTGACGAAAAAGTGCATAAAGCTGTAGATACGGGCAAAGATTTGCTCAATGTGTATGTTGTTCAGTGTCGTTTTGTGGCTAATAAACCATGTCCAGTGTGCATGCATTAGCCGTAATTATGTAAATCCTCTGCTCTTTTGGGATATATTTCTGGAACAGAGATCAGTATGCCTGCAGGTATGGGGTTGGGGGGGGTGGCGTTTATCCATTTGCAGGAATGCAAAGAAAATAACCTAGTTCTACAGACTCAGGAAGAGGAGTTTAACACGTCGGTGTGCTTGTGTGTCCCTCGGCTGATAAATATGGAGCAGGATGGTGAGGGATGGAGGCCAATACGTGCGCACCTTCCACAGTGGAGCTGAGGAACACATGAACACAATTTCCCTTAAAATGGGCCGCTTTGTAAGCATTGCGACTACCCGCTTTGTCGCCCTTAACAACCAACAAGAGGGGATAGCGGCGTAAACAAGGCCAGGTTCATAGATCCAAGCTGAAAGTCGAACCTTCACGTACAATGAAGGGCTGCTAGTAATGACTGTGCCAACTTTCGGTGTTCTCTGGCACTTTAGTGCCTTAGTTACATAGCTGAGCATAATGGAAAAACATAAAATGCAGTGTAAACCAGAGGCAAAACAGTAGCTAAAAAGTAAATTGTACGCTTTGAAAAATGGTAATTATTCGCTACAGATGTATATAAAATGAAGAAACCCTTCCATACTGGATAGATACTAAAGACCCAAGTAGCTCTATTTTAGGGATTATTTGTCTGTCTTTCCAGTCACAGATAACTGTAACTGTCGTTGCATAAATATGTTTTTATACTGTGGTTCACCGAAGCGTAGCCGAGGAGGTGAAGCCTTTCGAATGGCTGCCTATATCAAAACTGGTATTTCCATGAATGTTTTGGCTATTTATAATAAGAAAATGCGACGCGTCCCATACGATCACACTTCTGGCTTTGTGAGCCCCCTTTCCATAAACTAAAACCCAGTCGAGCAAAAACATGATCCACTTAGTGCCACACTCCAGCTGATTCTTTGCCTTGAATGTATCTACTGAAGGAAAACGCCGGAATGTGTATGTAGGTACCTTTTGTTCATAGCGTTATTGAGTTTCTTTTTCATATTAACCGAACATGCTATTTCCAGCTCTTTCATCCTTCTGTGTAATAGTTAATGTAGATGTTTTTTTTTGCAGGTTAATGTGGCAGCAATCTCAGCTATTGTCTGTTATGCATTCTCTGCTTGTTGTGACTAATAAAAATAAGGTGGGCTAAATTACGCTTCCGATTGCTTTCTGGTTGTGTAAAGGTTGTTTAAATGACTATTATAATACACCCCGATGTATAAAATGGATTTTGTTGATCAGGGTTTAAATCCACAGACATACAGGATTTGGACTCTAAACAAGGTTCACAACCTAAATTGCTTCGATAAACACCTGACTGTATAAATAGATCAAATGCAAAATGGGGCATGCTTCTGAAAAAAGGTTTCCGAATGTTAGCAGCAGCATGAGAAAATCTCAAGTAATGTAGGAGGCAACCTGGAAGATGCGCTGGAGGGATCTTTCACATCAATATTCACCAATGCATGAGTCACACAATATAAAATCTGTAGGATTTGGTTTACCTTTGCCAAAAGCAGAGAAACTCAGATGGTGCAAGTGTACAAGCATTATGTAATCAACATTATAAAACTGAAAGCACACGCGTTTAATAATGACTCTTACATCCCCCTATTCAGGATTATGATTGCTTAACATACAGTACTGTACAAAAGTCATAGGCTGCCAAGGGAAATTTGCATTTGCATTTGTTTAAATGATCTTTGTGTTAGTGTAAAACTATGATTTTATGTCTGTCAAACTGTGTTAGCTTAGCTGCTTCAAAACCTTTCCTAAAGTCACCCCAGTGTTTCCAGTGACCATCTAATGTACCCATGTATTTGTTGACTCAACCACTAGCACATTGTGTTTGGCTAATCAATACCTCATCAAGTTATTTAACTAATTGCGTCGATTAATTAAGTAAGCAGGCGATAAAATTTAACAAACAAACAGAATGGCTGAGGTCCCCCGGAGGAGAAATTTGGGAACCAACACTGTATTCTTCGAGAGCCTGGCAAGACGTTAACTTTTTTTGAGAACAGAGAAGTTCTTGTTGAGTTCTAATCACCTGCAGTCACAAAATGATTTCTGTTCGCTAGGTTTAAGTAAAATAAACAGGAGGTGGGAGTCACGGCTGAGATCTTGAACAGTAGAGGGGCACTAGCAGCTTCTGAGTGAAGACCCCCTCCCCTTCTTACAGGAACTGGCACAGGAACAAATGGCAGCTAGGCATTCGGGGGCTGAAAAGGGCCGACGGGTGCCAGGAGTCCATCTTCCCCTGTGGGCCCGCCTGTGTGGCGCCGACATTGACAGACCACACTGGCACTGTCACTCGGGTCGGACCAGCTGGTGGAGAACCAGTTGAATGGCTTGTAGGCCTCCAGGGCCTATGTAGACCGCTTGTGGGTGTGGGATTAGAACAGGCACAAGTTCTGATCTGACCCGTCCTCAGGACACGGACTCTACAACTTTCCAGATACTGAGTCATGGTATTCAAATGCCTGGCCCCAAGGATACCCCATAAAATGATTTCAAACTGCTGAAGAAATTGGTTTGCAGCTGACAGATTTTGAATGGTGTCATTATGTACGGAATGCATTTAGAGTATTTTTAGCAAGTACTTAGATTGACTTTACTATGTTTAATGCAAAGGGTATAAAGGAGGATTTTATATGTGACGCCTTAAATGCCACACTCTTGGTTCATAACGCAGCACCTACTTCATTTTTCACATCTCAGACAAGTCAAGTTCCTTTCCAGCTTATTATTACCTTCCCGCATGAACCGGTCTGAGTTCTAGACCATGCTCGTCTCAGCACAAAGATTACGTTATTTGATTTATTTTTTGAAAATAAATAAATAAATAAAGATTTTGGTTTACCAAGCGTTGTTCGGTTTCCAGGAATAATACTGCAAATGCACAAATCTGCCAAGCAGCAAAAGAATAATAGCACAAACTATATTCAGATATTTAGTAAATATGCAATGCTACTTAGTCTGTTGATAGAGAATGTTGTTTCCATCTGTCCTGTTAATCTCATGGGTATCTGCCAGCGTTTCTGTTCAGCCACCTTTCTTTGGCTGCGTGTTCTAAGGGGAATGCTACCTAAAGATATAATTAATAATAATATTACATCTATGAAGCACTTGTTAGCGCACAAATTAAGAATGACCTTCATTTGACCTTCTGCGACCTTTTCAGTCTCGAGATTCAACCTCATCCTGACTTGAGAAATTTATGCCAGCTTCCTACTTAAATGCTGTGAAATTTCTCAGTTCCTAAATCATTTCCAGCTCTCATGCCCCTTTTCCTCTCTGCTCCTGGAAATTGTTTGGATTTCTTAGGACAAAAATCGTGCCTATAATATCCGTAATTGTGTTCACTGATTAGCAGGTGGAAGCTCTGATTGGCCTCTGCATTCAGTCAAATTGCATGGTCTTGTTGGCGAAAAATGTTGCCTTCATCTGTGTTGGTAAAAAAAATACAACTTTCAACTGACACAACTGACTGCAGATTAAAATTAAATAGTCGAAATTTAAAAATACATTAAAAAATAATTTAGTGTTGGCTAGTGGATACTTTTACTGAGTGTGCGATACAATTATGAAGTGCATCTGTGCACCATTTAGTTGAAAATAAATCGAAAGATGCAACGCATGACTCTAGAGAGCAAGTCACCAGAATATTCCGCGTCCGAGGACGACTCTGTTTCATAAACCAGCAACATCTCATGCCTAGATTAAATGTTGACAGTGGTTTTATGGGAAACAGCCTCCATCTATCCTTCTGGCAGATGGATCTTAATTAAAAAGGCTTAAGAGTGGTTTGGGAATAGTTCCCTCGGAAACTTCATTTGGAAACCGAAATTGCATCTTGCATCCAGAACAGTCCGGCTAAACACTCCCCCAGCCCGACTTCAGACTGCGCGAATATTAATTATTTATTCATTTTGGTCCACGTCCACTTCAATAAACGAAAATAAAATACCCACTTTGTGAACAAATAAAATGGAATGTGTATGAAGAAATCAATGATGTGAGAGACACAGCAGGGCTTCCGAGTCCAGAACGCTGTCATCATCTTGAGAAGACTGCCAGAGGAGCGGCCTAACATGGGAGAGATTCCGACATATGGAGCGAAGTGGGACATCCGGAGAGACCGGCCTCTGCTAGAAGCTGGCATCATTCATTAGGTTAGCTTTTCTTTCAAGCTTAATTGCCCGATGCAGGGGTTCTCAAACTAGCAGTCTTTGGCCGGGAGAGCAGAGCAGATACCTCGCATGGACAGAGAGACACTGAGGCAAGCTGACAAAGAAAAGATCGCTAATTTTTAGAAGGTCCTCCTTTTCCCGCTCTTGGTTTCAAAGCTGATTATTCTGCAGATTTATTTCACACAGAGGGGAGGGGACAAACTCACAGATATCATCGTTCACCATTGTGTCTTTCTGTAATTTGTACACCGTATTGCTGCAGTTTGAAGGAGACACCCTTTACCGACGAAAGGTGACGATAAAAAAATCTGGTCTAGGAATTAAACCTCTTCCTAGGAGGGTGTGCCCTCAGGCACCGAGATGCTGTGCCTGCCGCATACCACCAATGCCGGCCTGCCGCCTGCGATAGACAAATACAGCGTGCTTAGTCATTCCACGCAAAATGGCACCTCTGACTCCTTCTTTGGCCGTGAGCTCTCCGGCTTTTATTTATATCCGATATACAGATGATTAAGTCGGTCAAGCCTGGTCAAATTTTTAAAAAGATTTCCATACTATAATGTTTCATAAAGAGGCTCTTTGCTACATTAACCATGACAGTGTGTTCTTCCCTCAGCAAGTTTGCCGTGCGAGAAGCTGAGAATATTGTACAGCGGCGTCGCTGTGTTATTCAAAGTTTGCGGCAAGACCTCAAAGCAGGAGGCGAGAATCCATTATTAATTGGTCCGTTGGCTGGGGTTTGGCAACAGCTGCTCGCACCAAGTGTTTAATAATGAAGAAGTGGACGGGCACAGGCTCTACATGCCTGTTAACTTACAGCCCTGGGATGTACGAATGCACGTACATGTGGAGAAGCCTCCCTCTCATTCCCTCTTTCCTTTGTTCCCCTGCTCCTCGCTGACTCCAAGCACACAAAACCTGTTCCTACTGTTCCTATGCCACTTATAGGCCGGGGTTACAGTAGCCGTTTCCCATTGCGATCACAAAATCGTTAATTGCGACACATGTCCATTGGTCTTTGCACCAACCCCGCAACCCCCTCCCCCCCCCGCACCCCCGGGCGTCTGCCGATTCTCTTTGGTGTGTGGAAGGGGTTGAAAAATATGATATTTTTTTCTTTTTCTTCTGTATGAGCGTGAGCTCGGGGGCACGTTGCAGACGCCGGCGAGGAGGCCTTGTGCCACCGCGGGCCTGACGGCGTGGAGCAGATCCAGCAAGCAGACGTAGGGGCGAGCTGTGAGCAGCCTGCTTCCCAATGTCTCCTTTCCCGGGGAGAAGGAGAGCACTGTCGAATGGTCTGCCGCACTTTAATGATTTAATATAGATTGGGAACTTGAATGGCGTTGAGGCAATTTATATTTGTGGAGTGGGGTTTCAAACAGTGGGGACACAAAGTCTGTCACTATCTATCTGTGTGGGAGAGAGAGAGAGAGAGAGAGAGAGAGAGAGAGAGCTCCTCTGAAAGGCATGCAACGTGACTGTGTGGGCCGGGCTCCCCACAGTTACCTTCAGGGCCGAAAGGTGAAGGCCCCCTGCCCCCTACACGACATGCTCCCTCCGCACCTGCTCCTTCTGCGAGCCTGTCGCAAGCTTTCCAAGGAAGGACAAAGAAACGGAAGGAGAGTGAGAAGAGGAAAGCGATGTGTTTGGCCGTCCTCCGCTGCCCTTTCTAATTTTACCTGAGCTCCGTTTCCACTTGCAGCCTCCACCGAATGAATCATTTAGCCAGATCCTCACAAGGCTCATTGCCTTCACCTGCTAAGCCCTGCAATGTTATTCCTATTAACATTAAAAAACGGGGGTGCAGGTGTAGGGGTGGTGAGGGCCTTATGATAGCAAGCTGCTCCCTCTTCACTTTTACACCATTTAAAAGCTAAGTGAGGAGGATCCGTGCATTGCCTGCCCCCAGTGACTGCTGAATATATTATGTGAAAATTATGGGACATTAAAAACTTGCCGCGGTTTAATAAACCATTAGTGAGCCGCAACTTAAGGGGAATCACTCCAGAACAATAAATCGGAAAAAGCGCGGAAAGCTGCGGATGTCGGCGCCGAATTCTCCCCGTCACCGCGAACGAGACGCGAAGCGCTTAAATCACCAGCGGCCGGGTTATAAAAGCCCGTGTGGAGTAATTGCTTGGGTACTGCATTCAACGCAAATACATGATGCTGAAAGGGAAACATCTTTCATCTGCGGTACAAGGGGAGAGGCTAAAAGGCATAACAGAAAACCGATAGTTCGGCATACCCAGCGGCAGGTTGTCTTTCTGCCCATACCATGCTAAAAAAAATTTATTTATTTTTTTCATACAGTTTTTACCACAAATGAAGAATGAAAGACGTATATGTAACTGATTGTCACGTCCAAGGAAGGCCCTTTAGCATAAATGCCTGATATGACGTGTCGCTGGCCGTTTAAATGAAGGAGCATAGCTGAGTGCTGACATGCCCCACTGAGTAAATAATAATGAAGCGGGCAATTAAGCACGTGGGCCGCGATATTAAAAATGAACGGGACTTTGTGTTCACCTTAATCACACCTGTCAGAAAGGCACGCTTTTTAAACACTGTTCGGGGAGCTTGATTGGAGGCATGTACAGCAGTGTCTCCGGCGGGAAGATTGTGGGGGTAAAGAGTTTGACCCGGCAAGCACTGGAAAAATCTTGAGTTAAACTCCCCCCACCCCCACCCCATGTAACTGCACCCATCAAGCAAGGACCAGCAGGGGGCGTCAGACCAAAAGCTATCTGTTCGATTTTGTTATTCCTGTGAAAAGAAGCTACAGTAGGTGGCATAATGATTAAGGCTGATGAGGCTTGTAGCAAACTCATTAGTGATAGACTGTCTGTTCAATTACTTAAAGGGCAGCTGCCAGTGAGCACAATAACTCGTTAACTTAACAATGGATCTTGCAGTGTCGGAGCAAGGAGTCGTCGTATGGGGCCCAGGGAATGGGGAATGGCCTGGGCAAAGTGCGGCATAGAGGCCCGGCTCGCATCTGCATCCGGGCTCGCAGGCTTTTCTTCTTACCTAAGAGGCAGTTTATGCTCCTGTGTTTTACCCAGACGACGTCGACACCGTTTCCTGCGTCCAATTAACCGGCGTGAGGGAGAGCCGCGCGGCACGCTGCGAAGACAGAGCTTTTTCCTCCCCTGCGATAATCTCGAACAAAATCTTTAAATAGACTTTGATGAAATTCTTCCCAATTACAGCAGCATGAAATTTGTCAAAGTAAGGGCATACGTCAGAAGTGGATTGACTGTGAAATTATCGCATAGCGCCCTATTATATGAGTACTTCAGTCAGCCTAAGGAACTTGGTAACTGTGAGATTTTCATATATTTTAAGGCTATTAAACTTTTAACTACTACAACTCTGCCCCTTTTACTGTAAATCTAATTTCCCCTTTAATTCCCTTTAATCGCTTTGTCTTATTAAAGCCACGGTCAGATGTTTTCATTTATAATAGATTTGTTGATTACATGGTGCTATTATGTAATTGCTCATTTGTATGAGTAGTAAAAGTGATTAAAGAAGCCCAGAGAATAGAAAAGTTTCTTAGCTTCTGACGGCTTGCGTGTTCCAGAAAGAAAAAAAAAAAAACAAAGCAAAATTTTAAAAAGAATGTAGCAGAAATCTATAAAAAGCAGGTTAAATCAGACACTAATTACCAATTCTAATCAATGCTTATCCATTTACAGATATCACACCAGCAGAGCAGAGGATGGAACCTAATAAGAAATTACTTCTCCCATCCCCCATTACGATAAAATTGTCCAGATGGCACCGTAAATATCCAATGATTTCAGAGTACTGAAGCACAAGAGCATTATTATCCAATTTATCCGGCAAAATGATATTACACTCATAGCCGGGATGCCGTAAAGAAGTCACCAGGCATTCTTTTGTCTGCCTGCGCCTTGAAGAGGCCTGTTAAGCAGGGGTCCTGCCCTTGCAATGGGTGCAATTTCTGCAACAACAACCCAACGCCAACCTATGTAGGTCCAGAAGTACTGCAGGATATCAGGGTAAGCACTCATTATCAGAAAGATGCAGTTCCCATTATCAAACAGAAGAACCCTAGTAAAACAAACTCTTTTCAGACTGTTTTGATAAATCACCAATTCTGTTTAAGTTACATTTCTTGAAGGTGGCACTGTTAAACGGCCCATGCACTCATCCATCCATCCATCCACCTGCCCATCCATCTCAGGAAACACATGACCAGTCTTTTGCAGGTCACACTCACAAATAAACAAGGACGTACAGTCACACACTAGTGTAATTAACTTATTTTAAGACTGTGAGAGGAAACAGAATTGCCCCTGAAATAGAGGAGTGGAACATGCAAATGTCACACGCATACAGAGCTGGGGGCCGGACCTGAACTGTGCCCCCTGGAGGTCAGCCGAAGAGCCGCCCAGCTCGGCGCAGCTATAGCGCTGCATGTGAAAACAGGAGAACCTAAATGTGAGTGATTCCTCTTCATTCAGATTTCTGTTTCATCCCAACACAAAACTTTCTCTTTCAAGTGAGCACCTCTGATTGGCTGGCGTGCAAAATCACAGCAGGTCGCTCCGGAGAGGTCGGGCTGACTCCCAGGCACCTGTCTGTGAGAATGAAGTCACGGAACGAAGGTGGCCAGTGCCGGATTACCGGGGCGGTGGCACAGGGATCGATACAGCGGGTGGCGATGAATAAGTAAAACGAGCATCGATTGCGGAAGCGTACTCTCAGCCTGACGGTGGGGGGCCCCCGGCACCGCAGGAAACCGATTGACACCTGTCACCTCTACAGGCGGACGGCAGCGATCACACGGCCACGGCGGTGAGGGTGCCGGGGTGTCTCGGGCTGCGTCAGCGGGGGGGGCCTGGCGACACAGTGACTTGTCAGCGCGGGACAGGTTTATTCGGGGGGTGTTTCTCCTCCTCCTCAACAAGTTCTGAGGGCAGACGGGGGGGACATGATGCAAGCATGAGGACAAAAATCGCGCAGCCTGGCTGGCTGTGGGGAAAAAAAAGAATAATTGAACTCCTGGGGCCAAAATAAAGCAAGAGAGGTCCGGGACCGGCATCAGCACCGCGCTCTGGCTGAGCGGAACCCACAAAATGGGCCAAGTTTAACTAATCTATATGGATAATCTTGGTCAAACAGGCGCCCGATCAGCCCCCCCCCCATCCTATCAAGAGAAGGTTTCCAGGCCTGCAGGAAATCTATATTCACTCACCCTAATACAATTTGGGAGTAACCGCAGGGAATATTAGGACCATGGGCAATAGATATGGCTGTAAGTGTGCCTGTCATTACCAAACTGCTTGTTCTCCTGCAATGTATCGTAATAATACTTGGCTAAAGTGTATTTTGCAGAAAGACCGCCCCAAAAGTATATGTTCAAAGTATAAATTCAAATAACAGTAATAACAGGACTGTAAATAGAGAATTACTTATGCTAGAGCTGTGTATTGAGTGCTGGGCACAATCTGAAATACAGATTAAAATATCAAGCACATCTATAACCCTAATCACTGAAATGAGGCGTCCTCATTAGAGTCCTTTCATATGGATGCACAGATAGTGACCTTAGCCCTCCTTGGGGGAGCTCGCACGCACACATCACCAATCGCCAGTGTCGGCTCCGTCACGCACGGCGATTCCGCTCAGACCCAAGAGACCAAGCGAGGAAGCACAGGGGTGATCACCATAAACAGAACGTTACTCTCTCTTTCTCCCACACACACACACACACACACACAGTATTTTACTCTCATCAGTCCAGCCTCTCCGAGGACTTGAGAGCAGAGCAGTGATGGTCTCAGATGCTTTCTTTGCAAATACACTTGTGAACGTCAGTCTCCTGGAGGACGACGGAGAAAAAAATCCATGATTTAACATAACAGTTTGCACTCCGCAGGATCGTGTCAGCTAGATATGTACATGTAGAATCGCCCCCTATTGTACATCATTTCATTGTATTTTCAAAGTTTTTATGTTCGGAAGCACATAGCATTCCAACGGTGATATATTATACAGATTCAATACAACGTACATTTTAAGCTGAAAACACACACTCTGTTCCCGGATTTTGAGGAAATCCTGGCTAATGGTCGGAAGTGCAGCCTCTTCTCAAGCGAAACATACGTCTGCGCCTATGGGGTTCATCATTTTCGGCGAGTAGAGGGGGGACTCCATCGCGGAGGCGTGATTAATCGCGGAGGTGTGGCGGCACGTAATGTACAGCGTGTCATTGGCGCGATTCACGGCGGGATTCATGGCGTTACTCAGTCAGCACTCACCCCTCAAGCACATTCATAACCTCTGCTGCCAAACAGCTGACGCACCGCCCGCTTGCTACAGCCTGTCCGTCACATTGCGGTCTGGGGTGAAAGGACACGTCATCCAAGGCCACAAAAAGAGTATATAATGATCTGGGGGGGGCAGGATCGCTGCCTGACGGCGTGCAGGTCACGGAAAAACAGCACGGTCGTCCCACAGATGGATTTAAAGAGCCCCCGTATGATGACAGAACACCAGCATTTGCCATGTAGGGCTAATCTGGAGAGGCCCGGCGTCAAACACGAGCTTTGCATCCGGGGGGCATCGTTGGAGACGCCAGTTGGTCAGAGGCCTCCCTCGTCTTTGGCACATGGCAGATTTACCGCCATTTTGCCCGCGCCCTGCCTCTCCAGCCGCCCGCGTATGACGTACGCCGCACAGTGTAACAGCGGCTCTAAATCTGAAAAATCCTCAGAGTGACAGCGTCTAACGTTTTACGGCCGGGCCTCGTAAGGGGGGGGGGGCCTATGATTATTTTCTCAAGGTTGCTTTCCCAGCCCTCTGCTGAAGACAGGTAAAATGAAACAGCTATTTTATGCTAAAAAAAAAAAAGAAAACCGCGAAAGTCAGCTAAAGAAGATACCCTTTTCCATTACTGTCTGCCAGTGTCCAACAATGGGAAACCCAATGGAATATCAAATATGTGACTTTTATTCCATGGACACTCCTACCCAGCTGGCACCTTGAGTTCAAGCAAATCTAGCATATGGTCTTTTTTTCCGTTATATTACCCAATTTTGTCACAAATCACGGGATCCGCACTGCCGTGAAATGCTCAGGAGCTATCGGATACGGTCTGTGCATATTTTATAAGACTAATAAAACGTGCATTTATGGCGCCACAATCGCCATAAATTATCTTTCAGGAAACGCTAGAGCTTCATCGCTCATAATTATGTTGGTGTCCACTGGATTGGAATGATCTGCATATGCTGTGGTTTTATTGGGTGTTTTCCGATGTTCCAGGTAGTCGTAAAGGAGGGACTGCAGAGCCGCGGATCACATGCAGCCTTCGCTAATAATACCGCTTATTTAAATTAATGCCAGATGGAAGGGTTCTGTTTTTTATGGTGCTGGGGACCCGAAAAAATGAGTCGAATGTAAAACAATGTGAAACAACGCAAAGCTTGTAATGCCGGGGCCCAAGCAGAACAGAACCAATTTAAAACATTGCGAAATGTATCATGTTCAAGAGATATGTGCTTAGGTACCTGTTGTGATGTCTTACAGAATTGTATTACACACCAAAGGTGGGGGTTTGGAGGTGTGCAAAGGGTGGCTTCCTTCCTCCTGCAATCAAAAGGCATTCATCTATGTGAATGATGGACTGGCATCCAGTCATCTGTTGAGAAAATCATTAAATCATTAAGTACAAACAGAGTAAATATAGAATACTGTAAGTAAAATTTAGAATATACTGCTCTTGTTGTTGTTTTGTTAATCATGAATAATGATCAAATGTTCAGCACGTGGGTGATTTTATTGATTTTATTGTGTATTGTTTTATCAGGGGGTATACCTATTTCTGATTTATCTTGGTTATCTTGGTAACACTTTACTCGAAGCAGCTGTCATACTGCATTACAGATACCTTCATAATGCATTATAATGCATTCATAAAGTATTATAAACATGGCTCTAACTGTATAAAAAGGCATAGCACATTATAGTCATGTGTATTATGCATTATGAATGCTCTATGGAGATTTCATCTATAATGCACTATAAATACCTGCATAATGCAGCACAAAACATCCTTAAATCTTATACTGACCACTGAAAAGCATTATTTATAGTGCGTTATAGATGAGACCTTCTTAGAGCATCCATTATGCTTAATACGCATGGCTATAATGTGTTTTGCCTTTTGTAAATATTGAATGTGCTACAATGAATTGTAAGGACAGTTATTAGGCTCTATGAATATGGGCTTCATAGAAAGTGTTACCATTATCCTTATGCCAGAGCTCCTCCTTTGGATTTTGTAGGTCTGGAACATTCTGCTCCAAGCATTTAAATGCAGAGGAAAGAACATTTTTATTGAAAGTCTCTCTGAATCACTATCTGAATCAGATTCATTAAGTTTGTTAACTCTATTGTAGTGCAGCTACCATAAGCGACAGGTTAAATTATGGAACGTTTTTGGGCCGCATTTGAATAAAGAACATTTAGACATTTTTGGCCTCCCCCCCCCCCCCCAAATCATCTCGGTCACTTAGATTGGATACGAGCGTGGGAAGCTGCTGAGATTTAAACTGGAACTGTGTGTGTGTCACTGTGTTGTCACTGTGACACTTCAGATTAAGGACTCTGCATAAGAGTTTTACAGATGGGCCTGTCCCAACAACCTTCAGGCCCACGTCCTTTCCCGGAGCAGTACTTTTTACATCATCGGCCCAGATCATCAGGTCCAGGGGAGGTAGCACATATAAAAGTTTTAGAGGTCAAAACACAGCACGCCGCAGGGCTGTTTATCAGTTAGTGCTCCGATGGCGAATGATGGCAGCAGTAATGATCTAGCCAAGAAGATTATAACAGCAGCAGCTGGAATGCTGATATTATGGGGTGGAGGTGCATCCTCCAGGTTTCCCACTAGAGAAATGAGTGGTCACTAATGCCAAGGGAACGGGCAGGGGTCTCGACGAGCACGGCGCCATCTACAGTGAGGCAGCAGTATCACATGCGGCGAGGAGCCCTGCGCAGCGAAGGTCTGGGAAGGGAATTAGTCATCTGCAGAAACATTCCAGGAAGACGGGCAGGGCGACGTCTCATCTGGCTGGGACTGCCTAAGGGGCATGAATCAAACCAGGTTCTCCGCCAAAAACAGTGTCATCCCACGCAGTGGTCGATCCTCTGACGACTCATATCGATGTCACCTTGGATAATGTTCCTATTAAATATGCAATTATTATGATACGAGTATCTTTAATGCTCAGCACAACAGCCTTATTTTTTTTAAATGCAGTCGGCCATGTGGGTAAGTGATGGCAAAAATTAACGAAACGGAATCATTAATGCGTGCGAATCCGCCCGTCCACTTCAGCTCAGCCAGCATCATATTGCTCCCACGCACCATCTCCCCAAACCCTTCATTCTGTGGAAAGTTAATCTTCTCCGTGCGCCGCGACCGACAACAACGAGAAACCACTGTCCCTCTGCCGCTGAAACAGAGCTTGAAGAATCTCACTTAGGCCATGACGCAATCCATCCATTGGGCTCTTGGTCGCGCCCTTGGGGCCGTGTCACGGGCCTGTGGGCTGGGAGGGCCGGGGGGCGTGTG
>JAODKM010000038.1:12326316-12337080 GCA_026780845.1 Petrocephalus sullivani
GGGGCATCATGCCTAACCCGGGGTATCACCGATCACCCAAAAATAATGTACTGTGGTCCCCTGCAATTTTGTTGGGGGTTACCCCTTCTGGACCCCCCCCCCCCCCCCCCACTGCCACCAGTGCCCCTGGTCCAGATAAAACCCAGCATGCTCTGGGATAAAGAGGGCTCTGGTCCTCCTCCGTGACACAAATCAGGCCGTGTCGCCACACTGTCGGAGCTGAGGAGATGTTCTCGTTTCCACGGTCACCCATATGGCGACTCTTGCAGCTGTCAGTAGGGATGTAGGGGTGTGCAGCGGGGGCTGCACAGCGCCCCAGCGTGTGAGTCACCTTGTCAGGAGCCTACGGTCCAAATACAGTGACTCCCTCCCAAAAAAAAACAGGTATTTGGGGAAAACCATAATGGACCGTGTAAGCGGTTCATATGAATGTGTGCATTGATTTGCATATACTGCCATGAGGTCAGTGTGATAGGAAGCAGCAGAACATGCAGGTTTATCAGTAGGAATCTCTCAAGCAGGTCATCCTCTGCTAGGTGTTCCAGGTTCCCCAACTGTGGTACCTATGCATCTCTGTGGCAACCTGGCATTGCCTTAAATGAGGACAGCGTTCCTCTCCAATACATCCCTCCCGGTTGCCTAGTTCTCTCCTTCTTTGCTACCAAAGTCTGAAATTTTGGCTTCACCACACTCCTAGGGGAATAAACAGACTCTGCCAACCTTCACCGCACAAAAAACGCACACAGACATTTGTATATTTAACATCCCATAGGCATTGAATTAATAATCTCTGTCCAACAGTATGGGGGGGGGAGAAAAAACTTATCACAAAGTTTTGGCACGAAAATATTTCCCTAAAGATGTCACTGCAAGTTTAGAAAAATATGTCCACACGCATTGCTGATGTCCCTCTGCATGATCTAAAGATTGTGTGACGATGGCTTACAGGCTGTTACATTAGATATTCCCACTTAGCCTTCTCGGGGAAGGTCACCCACATCTCAGACAGAATTACAAGGCACACAGGAACCAAGCGGTGTTGCCTCCGTCTCAGAGCCTGACAAAATCCCCCTCAATCAGGTTTCGGCTGCAATAACTGCTTGTAAAAACAAGCCATCGACCCGATTAGATCTCAGCACCTTCCCGGAACTGATAAGTGTAAATACACCTGCTTATGAGTCCAGAATCTTTCAATCAGATATCAACCTGGCTTACATCACAGAACTGTAAACTCTCAATGTAATTGTAGTCAAAAAAGAGCAAACCCTTCCTGTACAGATACGCTGAAGTGTGACGAGTGGCTCCTTCTTTCTTCTTTTGATGAACAGGTGAAGGAGGGTGAAGACGGAGTCTACAGGGCTGCTCATGCAGGCGACGTTCCTATTCGGCGACGCGCGTTTGAGGCTGGCATGCAAACGAGCGCGGGGCAGCGTGTTTTTTAAATGATCGCCAACTGAGCCGTTTGCTGGGTGGTGTAGCTTGATGCCTGCAGCTCATTTGAAGTCATTCCTGCTGAAACTGTCACATTATTTTGGGTCCCTCTCGCTCCTCTGGTTCCTTGCTATGTGACAGCTTGAAGCAGTGGAATCAAACGCTAGAACCGGAGTGGTAGGAAAACATTCAAAATGCAAATTGAAATTCTCTGTTGTTCACCCCCCCACCCAAAAAAAAAGAAAGAAATGAGATTGACTTTTAAGGTCAAGTGTTTATGCAGCATGTTATATATGCTCTCAAAATAAGTAACCAGAATGTTATATCAAATCATAAATACCTCAAGTAATGTGAGGTACTGCTCCTTGCAGTCAGCGACCTTGGGACAAATGTTTTGTTTCAAAAGCAACGAATGCATTCATATCTCTTATCATTTGAAACATTATGTGGAGAAAACTTCAAGCTTCATGACTGATTGCTAAGAAACAATATTCTAAATGTCAGTATACTACACTAGAACATATGAACAACAACATTCTGTTTGTGTAAAACTCCAGATCCAATAAAGGACAATGCAGTATAACAATATAAGGCAAGAACATATATTTATAATAATGGTACCAAAAATGCAATACAATGTCATACAGTATAATGCCAAAATACAGATAATTATGATAGTCAAGTAAAAGTACGAGAGTAAATACAAAATTATAGCAACAAGAAAACAAAGAATATCAACCACAACCACAACAACAACAACACAACAACAACAATAATAATAATAACAATAATAACAATAAACAGTAAATTGTCACCGGCTTAACAGGGACAAGGGTTAAAGGATTTAAGAAAAATGCTTTTCTGGATGAACGTGCAATACTCTGGGTTCTTACTGTTTATGCTTTTGTATTTATCAAAGCAGCAACTGATGTCATGGTGCTTTTTTAGCAGTCAGAGGAAGCCGCTCACAACTCCCCTAGAAAGATGTCAAGGTGCCATTTAGCGGCTGCCTTGACCTTTGTCGTCCGGTTAGCATGCATGAGAATGCTGTTTCCAGATGTCACCGTGGTGCTGCTTTAATCTCTGTATGCATGACCGATTTAAAGATTTCCTGCTTAACTCCATCATCCCAAAAACGACGGCCTGGTAGCCTCCGACAAGCGCCCGTCCCACGGGGGAGACATCTGTCACGTGATTCAGGTGTATGCCTGGAGTCACCTTGGTTCGGTGGCGGTGAATTTACCGGCCTGGGGTAACTAGAGCTGGCCAGCTTCTGGGAGCCCTGGGGCCGGGCGAAAGGCCCTGTCTGCCACATCTGCATGCGGGCACTTGTGCATCATTATGCTAATACGCACAGAAAGGATGAAAGCCTCACTCCACACGTGTCCTCCGGGCCACTGTGAGCACACAGCTGGAGGCCAAGTCATTAAAGTGCCACCTGTTTGGTGTCGGCCCGCACCCTTAAGTGACGCGAAAGTAACGAGGCGGCTCAGTGTGACCGCCGGCCACCTTTATCAGTGGCGAGCCGGAAGGACCCCCCTCGAAGGCGTCTGTGGCCCCGCCAGTGAATCTGGAGATACTTTTCACTCTCAGATTGTGCAGGGAGAAGGAGAGATAGCAGCTGTTTGTCAAATGATGATATTATACAGAGAGACTTGGGTAGAGTTTCCCATTTATAGAGCTGGATGAACTGGCCGGAGAAACAGCGGTTACCTGGAAATAAGCTTCTGGCCTGCGCGGTGGCCTCTCCAAGCTCGCGGCCGTGACCTTTTCCGCCAGCCGCGATTCCCTCCGTGGGTCTTCATGGGCGGCTTGATCTCGCCGTTCGTTTTCATGCGGGTGTCTCCGGGAAATTAAAGGTGAACTTCACGGGTCGGTTTCAAAATGTGAGCGCGCTGGAGAAGAATCCTGACATCTTCGAAATGCCACCAGATGAATATGGAACCGGGCCATCATGGCAATAATGTTTCAGCCCATTTATTTGACACTTTTGGGGAGGGGAATGGGATGAGGAATGTTCTCCAGAGCTCAACAATACAGTACTGTTTGTTGGCTTCACCAAAATAGGTCCTAAGAGATATATTAGCAGCTCAGACATGCTTACGATGTGTTGATTTATAGGATTAGACAATGGCTCCAATCCCATAAACCTGGGGTCAAATATAGTCTATAGTGCAATCTCTGGGATGGTAAAATGCAGAGTATATACAAATTAATGCTATTGTTTCTTCTGTCTTTTGGAACACTATTGGGCAAATGTGTGTAGGTGATCTAGAAGACCACGACGGGTTACAGAGAGTAGCTTTATCGTGCCCTGACTTTTTACATAGCTTAACCCCGTTTCAGGAAGTAGGTATGAGTCACTGGATTAAATGAATAAAGTATTTTAGCCCAATTCACTAAATTGCTGCATTAAGCCATTTTATTGATTTAATAACATCCCCATTAGCAGTGTCTTGGAGTCACCTCCCCAGGTGACACGTCTTAAGGGTGGCAGGGGCTGGCTGACAGGCAGCAGAATGGTACTCGTGATGTCTTTAGTCGCTCGCTCCGCCCATGGGACTCGCGGGGCTGCGACAGGCTATTTTTGGAGGTTAAGATGAAGTGTGATTGTCTGTGCTGGGCGAGAACACAAAAGTGGAACGCCGGCCGCACTTAGCCCATGGATTAATGTTGGTGTTTTGAATGCGGGTATCACAGAACATGAATCACTGTCCACATTTCCTGTCTTTTGCTCATCTGTTTATTCATTGGTGTGTCCATGGTTACGGGATGAAAGCAACCCATCTATGTATGCCTGCTGACACTTACTAAATGTCATGGGACAGTTATGAGTAAATGAATATCTGCCTTGGATGACTCCATGCTAATTCCTGTCAGAGAGATGGGGGTATTGTGCTTCAGTTCGCCTTTTCAGCTTAAGTAATCTTTCAACAAAGATGATCCCGCTTGCAAGCTAATAATGAATTCCTGTCAAGCTGTTCAGTTTGGGTTGAGGTCAGACCTCTGTGCCCGTAGCTCAGCTCTTATTCTCCGCAAACTACTGATTCATGGTCGCTGCTTGCCATGGAAGTGCCATTCAGCCGACTGGCAGGGCTCCGGCTGATTGTGTAGCAGGGCCCTTTAATGGGAGTGCACAGAAACTCTAAATAGCCACAGAAAGGAAATGATTCATTCATTTTCCAAGGGCAGGTAAATTGTTTTCTATAAAAAAAACTCACAGAATGAATAGTAATTATGATCGGAGAAAAATATTTTAGTCAGTATTGTATATTCACTCTGTGTTCTTTACGAAATTAAACCATGTCCTTGGTTTTAATTTTGAAATAAATGCATTTCCACGAATATTGTCTTTGCATAGACCTATATGTTATGCTGCATTAAAGCAGTTCACCGCCGAGCGATGATGAATATACAGTTTCTGTAGTTTGACTGTCGAAACTCTTTGAAATCACACTCTTTCAATGCAACTAAAAACAATTAATAAAGCAACAGCGACCCAGCACTGCTAATAACGAGTGTTTAAGTTGCTTGTTTGATAATGTGCGATTCTGAGGAGCTTCCAGATCCAGCTGCCATCACGCTACAACGGGAACAAATTTCCGTGTTTTACCCTGTCTTTAATTACCACGGTCTAGCAGATGGCCTGGCGAAAGTCAGATTGACCATAGCTTTGTTGTACTTTAGTCTTAATTCTGAGGTAACTTCAAGTACCTCAAGTAGTCAGCAGTAAAAGGAGTTTGACAGTTTGCTTAAGGTATCCCACAACACAAGCAGGAGCACAAATACCCACAAGAGAATCCCACTGAAAACAGCAGCTAACTCGATCGCACTGTATCTCCCCAGCCTGGCGCTACCTTTCCGTTATACCAGAAAGCGTGGGACGAGAGTCAAAGAGAAAGAGGGACGTAAACAGGACGTTATCCGCAGCAGTAAGAGTAAGCGGCCAACCTCAGCCAGCCGCCACCTGGATCCTTACATACCCTGAAACATACGTTTACTATTGTCACAGCTGCCATGGACACCTCCAAGCGCAGGACCTAATAGGCCGTGCTATGGAGCACAGCCATTGGCTGTCTGTTATGGGATGCCGGGGAGAGGCGTGCAGATGGCTGACTGGGAATGCTGCACATGTTCCGGAAGATTCTGGAGCATCCACGGGGATAAGCAAACCTGCTCTCCGCATACATGTGCTTCTGCTTTTCCTCTTGCGGGCAGCACAGCAGGCCCTCCGAGTAATAAAGGCTTAATCGCGTACGGTGTGGGAAATGCCGGGCGGTGTTCAGCATGTTTTATGAATCCAGATAACGTTCCAGAATACCAGCAAAAAAGAAAAATCTACTTTTCATTCAGTGTATTTTTTTTCTGCCTCTTTTCAGTGCTTGTATTTGATTCTAGGCCCAATTTTAAAAAGATCCATGGAAACTCAATTCCTTTTCAGCCTCAGAGTTATATATTTAGACACAATAATGAACACATTGAGTTTTATCAGGAGAAATAATTTATTGGTCTGCCGCGATAAAAAAAGAATTATAATAAAACTCTTCATGTGTTGCCACTGTGTTCTTACAAATACTGATACATAAATGTCAAAATTGTCTGGCCGATCTCATTAAGCCTAAGGTGTAGACACAGAAATGATCGCGAGCTGGCTCGCCGCGGTTACCGCCGAAAATAAACGGCGTGTGCACTCCGCGAGAAGGGGAAGTGGCAGGGTGAGGTGAAAGAGATCGATCCGCTCTCCGCTCTTCAAACAGGGATCCATACGGCTATTAGCGGCCCATCGTCTGCGGCTCCATCTGTGATGGGGACATGTCACTGGTTCGGACTGGATTTACCAAATGAAGTGCACTCGTGGGCTGATGTTGCGGGGAAAGCCATCTGTAGCAGGACTGTTTCAGGGTCGCGCCCCCTTTGCTGTGTCATGATGCAACTGTGCTTCCTGCATCGTGTACAAAGCCAGATGCATTCTAATATATGAAAGAAAAGGAAATGATGCCCTTCCGTTTTTTTTCTTCTACACAAACAGATAGATCAGAAAGTCTATTCCATCCAGTTGAGAGGGGGTCCATGGTGCAGTGTGCAGCACTCCCAGAGCACTTTCGGGTTCATGGGCTCAACAGCGGTATCAGTTTGTCAGCCCAAGGTTTTGAACCAACAACCTTCCGACACAAGTCACTGAGTCCTAAAATGCTAAGCCAACAGAAAATCCCCAACATAGTGTTGAAGGGGCAGCACAGAACAGGTTCAATGTAACAGAATAGTCTATAGACAGGCCAATATAAAGGGGGGGGGGGGGCTATGACCTAAAATTCAGCTGCTCCCACGAGGGTTCCGGATCCTCTGCCCTTGAGCGAGGTGTTGAACTTAAACTGCGGTAGTAAAAATACACAGCTACTGTATATGCACCCTTACTGTGTCTCTCCTAAGATTCCTGAGCTTGCAGCAGGCCTGGAACCCTCACATACTGGCAGAGGCTGGCAGTTTGTTTTGTCGGTCACTAAGAGGTCCTTGCTAATTTATGTGAGGGTGAGAAACAGCTGCGCCTCTTCCCTCAGCCTACCTTAGGCAGAGGTAGAGGAGAGCGGAAGCCTGGCTGTTATGCGCTCGCATCGCCAGCAGATACACGAGCGGGCAGATGGACGGGTCACTCTCAGCCGCGGTGAGAAGAAGGAGATGTTCGGCACGCTTTCAAGGCGGCCCGTACAGGCACATTAATCAAAAACAGCGGGGGGGGTTGAGATAAGCACTTTTTTAAAGTCATTCTCAATGAACAGCATTTTCTGCTCCCCCCCCCGTATTCTAACATTGGCGTTATAAAAAAAAAATCCCCGCCGTCACAGATCGTAAAATCACTTATGCTGGGGTGTAGCTATGGACTCTGTGTCCCCTGACAAAATGTCACCTTCCGCATTCGTCCTGACAAATAGAGGGGAGCCCCGAAACTTCCAGGATGTCCGTACCCCTCCGACACCCCCGCGCACGTGAGCCCAAAGAGGAATGCCTCCTCTGTGGAGAAATCGGGTCAGGTTCGGTTGGGGGCCTGCACTGGGATGGCGCCCACCACATGACGAAACACCTCGGGATCCTGGTTGGCGACCCCCCCAGGCGGACACGCGGTCCAGTCCCACTCCGGAAATGGCCGTCCATCTGCCGGAGCCAGGTGATACGTGGGCGTCCCCTTGGCCTGGTCCGGCCGGGCGGGTCCCCAGCAAGGAGGATTCTGCGGGCAAGATTACCCTCAGGGAATGGCACTGCACAGCCATAGTGAAAAGTATACTGAAAGAGAAACACAAAAAAGTATTGTCTGTGCAATAACCAAATGCGCGGGTCCATACAAGGCCCTGGCAACCGTTATAATATCTAATACTGAAAAAGCAGGGAGGTAATAACGCCCCTCAGGAAAATGTCTGGGATCTTGCTGCTGCCTTAGAACAAGAGCCCTCTGAATGGTACGGCTCAATGCATTATTTATGAGCATTGAAGTGCTGGTTGCCATTAGAAACAGTTCCATATTTTCAAACCGCCTTAAAGTCAGGTCATTCCAAATAGTTGTTGATCAGATATTTTATGTTTTAATGGCTGACCCATGCAGTATATATATATATATATATATTTGTACTGGCTGGGACTGTGATCGTATCCAAGAGTTATATCACATTGCAGCATAGACCACGTTCTGCTGGTTTCAGTGATAGCTTAGCCACACTAGCACAAGTAGATAAAGTAGTATATACATTGACTTTCCTGTGATCCCCAGGAAGCACTTCACCTGCAGTGTTAGCCTTGCATAATACACTAAGACAGGTTTGCTCACTTGTGACTGTTCTATGCGGCAAATACTGGCCCCCTCCTAGTATCCCCCCGTTTATCTATCATGGGGCTGCCGCCACCCACTACGGCGACTCGGCGAGCGAGGCCGCCTGCCCGCGGTGGCCACGCTGGCGATTGTGATCGATGGTTTTATCTATGACATACTTCATACGGCCTTGCTTCGCCCACTAACCTTGGAGATGCGTCAGTAAACAGACACGGAGTCCAGATCCTGCGATGAGCGCCGGGCCGACCGACGCTAGACCACTTGCAATTCATTTCCTTTTGTGTACTGAGAAAGGATGTACGGCACATTTGTGTTTTTCTATCTCCAGATATTCGGACCGTTGTAGACCACTGCGGGTGAAGGTAAATGTTGAGCTGACATTATGGTCCCTGTCAATGAGTTATTACTGCTGGTGCGGTACTCTCCCAGGGCGCCCTGCCTCCAATGCCATGCTCCTAGATTTCATAAAAACATGTTCGCACTCAAATACATACTAAACTTACTGAAACTTTTAATATATAAAACAGTCAGAAGCTTTGGCTAACATCAGCATTGTGTGATGAGGGCTGGCCAAAGTGCTGCTTAAACGTACATATATGTAGGTTGACAAAATAAATAAAACAAATATTATCAATATCTAGTACCTAATAATGAGTAGCTTAAGTTTTGGTTCTTCTCGGTCTGCTGTTGTAAAAGTCACTATGTAGTGAGATAGTGGATCATTCTTTAAAAGCATCCAGTTCTTTGAAGGATGAAGGAGGGAGACATGTCCTTTGCTATCTGTGTTCCGGAACTTCCCATAAAGATTTAACCCATCTGTTCCAGGAACAATTCTATTAGCCTGAGTACACTCTATTTGATTCCTAGACAACATCTGCTAAATAACTGTAAATGTTTAGATTGGGGATTGGGGAGGACATGGGAAGCATTTGACTTCCTCCTAGTATTCACTAAACCAGTGTTCCCTAACCCTGGACCCTGGTCAACGTTTCTGCTCTCTCCTTGCCAGGAGCTGGATCTAAAATGTAAACTGAATGGCAGGGAGCGGGAAGGAAGCACAAACGTGGACTGTCCAGTGGTCCCTGAGGACCGGGTTGGGGACCAAACCACTCATGAATTTGTTTATCAGTGCATATGGAGGTACTACCATATTAGAATGCAGGATCATCATGGAAGAACAATGTTTGCACAATAGCACAAACCTGCTACTGTAAAATGGCCTCATGGTCCTCGGCATTTCTGCTTGGGTATGGAGAGTAGGGACATGTCCCAATCATGTGGGTTTAAGGGGGCGGTGGGTTCAGGTATGTTTTAGTCTCTACCAATGTTGAGCCCAAACCTACGCCCTTGCAAAAATGCAGAGCAATCTCCAGCCCTAACACCTCCTACAATATAGCCACAAACACTATCATAACATGGCAGGCTGAAGGCATTCCAAATGAAGGCATGTTGGCATTCCAAAATGTCAATCCATCCACATACAGGAAAAAGGACGAAATGTCACTCAACCAGACCGTATATACTTGAGACCACTTCTCAGGGATTCAGGAGTGCAGTGCTTATCCCCTTAAGTGTCCAGCTCTCTCCATCAACGAGCTTTGCATTTTTGCTGATGTTACCCTTTGTCCATGTTTTGAATATGCTGTCATGATGTTTCAGGCTGTTCCTCTTGACTTGTTAAATAATTTAGCAGTTTTTCTGACTGAGTACTTGCAGGTCTGACACTGGCCATTTGGTCTCCATGGGAATGCTCTTAGTTGTCTCATGTTTCTTTGAAAACCCACATATAAAAGTGCTGATTGTCGGTCCCCTTCCATAGCTGACAGGTACTTCGCATGCTACCTAACATGACTCAGCTCTGTATCTATGTTTGTAATTGTGATTTTGTTACTTCAAGGTTAAAGTCCTTGCTCATGCCATGTTTCTGTTATTTTGTTTGGCCTTTGTGCATTCACGTGGAGATGTGAGGACAGTACAGCTGGTGTGATGTCTGCTCCAGATTGTCCAATATGTTGGAGCAGAAAGCAAGGAATTGTCGATGCGTACAGTCCATGGCCACACTAAGCCCTTTTAGTTGGTTATATTACTTTCTGTGTAAGAGTGCACTGCCCTGTGTCTGGTCTCTGGGGAGCATGCTTGGCACCTAGGGACTGGACAACAAGCTGTTATGCTAACGCCAGCAGGGTCCAGGCAGGGCACCAGGGAACAGATGAGAGCACCACATGTTTAGGGCACCATGGCACAGTTCTAGGCCAATACTGCAGCAAACAGCACTTATCGCTAGCAACAGCAAGAGACAATTAAACATGGGACAAGGGAGGGGAAACCTGGTGCAAGGCTAAAGGACTAATGCCAGCAGCAGCTAGCTTAGCAGCAACTAAGCTTGGGACAAGGGAGGGGAAACCTGGTGTAAGGCTAAGGGACTAATGCCAGCAGCAGCTAGTTTAGCAGCAACTAAGCGTGGGACAAGGGAGGGGAAACCTGGTGCAAGGCTAAAGGACTAATGCCAGCAG
>JAODKM010000038.1:12361633-12376127 GCA_026780845.1 Petrocephalus sullivani
ACTGCATATAATGTACATTTCTCAGTCGCCCAGTAGTACTGCATATAATGTACATCCTCTCAGTCGCCCAGTAGTACAGCATATAATGTACACCCTCTCAGTCGCCCAGTAGTACTGCATATAATGTACATCCTCTAAGTCGCCCAGTAGTACTGCATATAATGTACATCCTCTCAGTCGCCCAGTAGTACTGCCCATGCAGGAATTAAACCACAAGAGCTGCGTCTTTAATCACCATGCTACTGATCTCCTCAACAAACCTGAAAAATCAAAATATCATAGACTATTACAAATATACTTCTTCTGCATTAAATAATGAATTTAAGTCTTGCATGTATTAAGACACTGGTGCTCAATGAAAAGCTTTTTTTGTATTTGTGCCTAAATGCCATATAAATATATTCATATGCATACTTGAACTTTCAATTCAGTGGGTAGTAGCTACTGCACTCCTCCATCCTACCACCGCTGTGTGTGTGTTTTCTGTCTGCTGTGTGTGTGCGTGTGTTTTTTGTGTCTGTCTGCTGTGTCTGTGAGTGTGTTTTTATTTATATCTGTCTGCTGTGTGTGTGTGTGTGTGTGTGTGCCTGTCTGCTGTGTGTGTGTGTATCTGTCTGCTGTGTGTGCCTGTCTGTGGGCCTGTGTGTGTGACAGTGTGTCTGTAATCAAAAAACTAAAAATGCCAAAAGTCTCACATTTTGTTTGGTTACTTATGGTTAAGGTTAGGGCTGGGTACGGGTTAAGGGTGTCATAGTTGGGATCAGGGTTAATGCCCATACTGTAGGAATGAATGGAGTGTCTCCATAAAGATAGGAATACACGGTATGCGTGTGTGTGTGTGTGTGTGTGAGAGAGAGAGAGTGTGTGTGCTCTGCGATGGCTCAGTCCCATCTCCGGGGTGTCTTCCTGCCTTGTGCCCTCTGCTCCCTTAACTAGGCTTTTGGCTAACACAGTGACCCTGTACCAGACAAGTGGTAGGAAGGAGACAAGACGAATATCTGAACTTCTCAAAAAAGACAGCAAGATTAAACTACGGAATGAAACTGTGAAGAAGGTTTATATAATGCAATCATATCTGACCAACGCTGTTAGTCACGGAGTGCTTATCCCTAAGGTCACTATTGTTGCAAAATCTCATTGTCGGAGAAACTTAACTTAATTTTGGCTTATTTTGAATGTTTAAGCTATATCTTTATGTGAATATAACCAAATAAGAAAGCAGCTTAATTTCTTTTTTTTATCCAGGGGCCTCATAAATGTCTGCAAGTCTGGAATGAATTACATACATATAGAGTAATTGACAGAATGTAAACAAAATATTGCCTAAGCTAAAATATGGGGATTTTCTGTGGAAACTACGGTGACAAAGAGGATTGTTGGGGTAAGGCAAAAAATTTAAAGATTTCAGAGAGGAAACCAGGAAATATCACAATATTGCATAACACCTTGTGAAACTTTTTCATGGTAAATCAGGATGGGAGAAATTCACCATTTCCCAGTCTGTGTAACATAATGACCAAAAAATAGCACACATTTAGTGTCTGACAAGTTTATTAAACATAAAGGTACTCCAAATTTATAACTGCTAACTTTTGGGCATCGTAATTAATATTTTAAGCTAATCTGCTTATCAAATTGTGGCCATATAGTACCGAAAAGCCGACTTCCGGACAAATGTGTCGCCCGTTATCTAAGGCCCTGGTGATTACTGGGCAGGCGCAATTTAATCGCAATTAAATTGCAATGTGAAACCGTGCAGCGCTGCCAGCATCTCAGTACGCGTGGCCAGGTCACGAATGTGATGCTGAATTCACACCAGTTTCACAAACTTCACAGTCTAATCTCGTCAGCCATACACACACCCCTATCATGCAAACATTTCATTGTCTGTCAGTAATGGCCGTACCTGTATTCCTTGTGGACCCTGATCTGCGTATAAAAGACAGACACTAACGTCTAGCTAACACATCACTCGGAGCATCTATCTCACCGCACCCACCTGAAAGGACAGCAGTGAACTGCTCATATCTTGGATATTCTGAGTTTAATTCATTAACAGGACCCTGCATACTTGCTGTGCTGCACTGGTAATAGATGAGACCAAATGAGAAATATAAAGAAGGAATGCGATTTTGAACAAAATGAGCTTATGCCACTGGGTATGAGCCCAGTGAACTGTAGCTCAGCTTACTGTAAATTCTCACTTCCACCTCCAGGGATGCACAGTCTTCTGGAACATAACCTCAGTCTTCCAAGGGCAGAACACAGCAGAAAAATAAGAGGATTCCTGATCGATTACGGGCCAGCAGTCCCGGGTACCTGGGCGCAGGGCTCCCGGGGCGGGCATTAAGCAGACTGAAATCGGGGCAGAGAGTTACAGCCGTGAGTCCAGGTCGCATTTCCCAGAAACTGGGCCAAAAATAAAAGGTAATAAAAAAAATAATGATTTGATCCATGAAATGGTGTCTTTCACATTTATCAGAACCATAATTATAATTGATGGAGAATGGATATATGAATGGAGATGGATTTGAGAGCTCCAAAGCTTTTCGCTGAGCCCTCGAAAGATGCATACAAAGATGCCCATACCTCCAGTTCAGGACCTGAGTATTTTTTCTGCATCTCCAATAACCTTGATCCATTACGGAGTGACACCTAGGAAGGGCTAACACTTTTGACCTTGGTATTTTTTAAAAATCCCGACTACTACGCTGCATACAAATCATTGTAAATTAGGCACCCCCCCCTTTTAGAATATTTGACTGGAATTTTGCAGCTGACAGCGGTGGTAAACGGAAGCTAGTTTCAGCAAAATGCTGAACAACTGGCCTTCGCACGCAGAGAGCTGAGTACGCATGCGTTCCTGTTTAGCCTGACCGTCAAAACATAAAAAAATCCCTAACTGTAACCTGAACTGAAAGTGGGAGAATCCCTGCTGTAGTACAGTCTGTGTGCTCCGCACCAGGCCACAGCTTACCAGAAATGCAGAAACGGTCTGCTTTTAAATGAACACCATCTAATTAGAGACTTCTAACAGCTGTTCATCCTCCTCCTGGCTCAACATCTTATCATCCGTTGTTAAGTATAATGCACCGTTTTAATTTGTGCTCAAGGAGGGAAAACATCCCTCCCAGTCCCTGCCTCTCCCGTTTTCTCCATGACCTTGGAATATATTTTTTGGTTTGCCTAAATGCAAACATCAAATAGCATTTCATGCATATGACGGCCTTTGCATGTCGTTGCTTTTATCGGGAAACCCACATTACCTTTGCGCATTTGAACTGTTCACCAAGATATAGTTTCAAATATGAAATTTGAAAATCGCCATTGCGTCTTCTTTATGTGGCCTCCCTGTACTGCATGGTACTCAAAGCCACTTGAGAGAAACTACATAAAATGAGAAAAGGATGTCAAAAAGGCAGCTAATGTCACGCATCTGCCCTCTCGCACAGAGCATTTAACGTCTGTGAACCCAAGACTCAGGAGACATAATAATGTTATTTTACAGGTATTTGTAAAGGCAAAACATGCACATCATTATACAGGGTGATATTACAGTGCAATGAAAGCATGCATCAAACATAAATGTGCACACCAGAGCCAAACTGATGAGGAGTAGATGCAGGAGCAAATGCAAAGGTATGCTCAGAATCAATAGGGCTGGGGGATAAAGTTAAGTCTGCTGGTCAGGAAGTGGGCTAATGAATTTCTCCCACCCTGAGCACCACAAGGTGCGGGGTGCACTGAGGAACAAGAAACTCAAGCTTGGGGCACTGGTGGGTCAGTTGTCAGACCAACCACAGCAAGACGGCACGCTCACTACAGACAAGTAAGTAACAAGGAAACAATTAGTTCAGTAATTAAAATGAGTCAATAGCAATGATCGGACAGATCAAAGCCAAATGCGGAAAGGCAAACTGAGCCCCCACTAAATAAGTCTGCACTAACACAAGGCCTTCAGGAATCAAAGAACTTGAGCTAGCTCTTAAATGTAATTTAATTACAGTTTCAAGTTATTTATTGAAGCTGCTTTTTCGATGCTTTAGGTTATCCTTCTGCAGCAATGCGCGATACCATTTTGTATGGAAATAAATGCATTGTTCCATGTGTGTAGTGGGGACAGAGTGGGACAGGGTTAATCGAATATTATTCAGATCATGACTGGAGAAATTCCACTAGCAATTCTGTCGATTGCTGATGCTAAGTGAATAGCTCTGTAGTATTAACTGAAACTATTGCCAAGGCAGGCAGTGTACAGACACTGCCAGTTATATCCACTGGGAGTCAATCTCAAGTCATTTTCATATTCAGCCATTGTTACCAACAGCTAAGTGACTTGAATCCCTACCTCTGCTGAGGCCCGGATTGGGAAACATTGGGTTATATGAAACAACACATCTGGGAGACTGAAGAATGTACACAACCACTGTGGAGTCCCAATGGGAGCCTGAGCCCAGTGGCACAGGGCACAATTAATTTTGCTCTTATTATTATTATTTTGCTATTATGATTATTTCTTTCAGTAACTTATTCTTGGGCCAGTCCATAGGTGTTAAATATGTTGGTAGGAGGAGGGTTAATAGATTCAGAGAATCTGGAGAAATTTCTGTATGCAAGGGACAAGGTCGAAAACCAATATCGCACAGCCATGGCCTTTTGGTCTCTGGTGGCACTGCATTAAAAAGACATGACTCTATAGTGGAAATCACCGCATGGGCCCAGGAACACTTCCAAAGCCCTGCAAACATCCACAAGTGCAGGGTGGAACTCTACCATGCAACGAAGAAGCCAAATCTAAACATTATCCAGAAACGCTGCTGACCTCTTGAGCTCGTTAGAGATGGACGGAGGCAAAATGAAAAACTGTGGTTTGATGAACCAAAATTTTAAATTCTTTTTGGAAGTCATGGACTCCACATCCTCTGGGCTAAAGAGGAGAGGGACCATCCATCTTGTTATCAGCAGACAATTCAAAAGCCAGCACCCTTCATGGTATGGGGGTGCATTAGTGCCCATGGCTTGGGTAGCTTGCACATCTGGGAAGGCACCATTAATGCTGAAAGAGCAACATATGCTTGCCAGGCCTTTTTCAGAGAAGGCCTTGTAAATTTCAGCAAGACAATGCCAAACTGCATTTTGCATGTATTACACCAGCATGGCTACTGGGCTGCCTTCAGTGCAGACCAGTCACCCACTGGAAACATCTGGCACATCATGTAACTAAGGATAATGACACAGGAGACCCTGAACTGTTGAGCAGTTGAAATCCCATATCAGGCAAGAATGGGACGAGGTTTCAGTTTCGGATCTCCTCAGTTCCCAAACGTTCACAGAGTGATGTTAGAAGAAGAGGCAAGGCAGCGCAGTGGTAAACGTGCCCCCATCCCAATTTTTTTAAATATGTTGCCCGTATATATTTGTCATTAAACGAGAAAATTTCTCAGTTTCAAAATTTAATATGTTGTCTTTGTTCTATTTTCAATTAAATATGAGTTTATGAGATTTGTAAATCAATTAATATATATATGTGTATATATATATATATATATATATATATATACATACATACATAGAAATATTGTGGAATAATGCCAATCTATTTGGGTTGTTGAAAATGGGCTTGTGTGTGTTTGAAGTGCAATATAAAAAAAAAATGTCAACAATAACTGCCAAGGGACATTATTTGTTTTCCTGGTGAGATTTTAGACAGTTACAGAAACAATTTTAGTGGAGATGATTTAGATAAATTAGATAAATTTTTATGTTTAGCCAAGAAACTTGTTTTGCCTCAACTATGCACAAGCGTAGGTAATGCTGGTCCCGAAAGACTGCATCTGCAAAATGTGATATTTTACAAATGTGTCAACAAGCAGTGGTAACATGTATTGAAATCCGTCCATGGATGAAATCAGCTCATTTTAACCTCTAGTCTTATAGATATGAACACAGGAGCACACCGAGTTCACGTTAAAAATATATACATATATTTATTTACATAATATATATACATTGAGGAGGGACTAATCTTGTATTTTTCGTGGAGCTGGGGGCTCGCCACTGATGTCAAACTCAATTTGGGGGTGCGGCTATTCAGCCCTAGGGGGGCAAAGGTTCCCGCAATGTCAATTGTCTTTTTCAGTCCTGGCAATTCTGCCAGATCTGGGTAGGAGACTGTCGCCCACAGGCACTGTTTTATCCTACGGCCCGAATCGAGGAAACAGGGCCGAGCCCGTCAGCAGGACGGAGCAGCCTGGGTTCCACGACACAGCAGTGCATCTTCTGGCACTCTTTCACGCTGTGCTTGTGGATCCTTACTGGCTCAAAGAGTCTCCACTACAAATAAAAATACAAATTTGTGCACAGTGATGTATTTGTGACTTTTCTTCTACAAATCAGCTGCGGTACCTAACTGGACAAAAATCCACAAAGTCAAATTTGACTTTGTCACACATTTAAGTCACACATGTGACGCAATCCAATGTGCAAAACACGTTTCACGTGTACAAAACGCTTCATATTTTTGTGGACACAACATAACTAAAAAAGGAATAAATATTTGTGAACAGTTAAATACTTGTGGACCATATTACATATTTGTGGATTGTCTTTTTTGGGTTACAAATAATAAAGTTCAATAAAACTTTCCAGACTTCCCCGCCCTTGTCCCAAAATGCAATACCTACATTTCTTAACAGTTTTTTTTAGGTTATACATTATATGTTTTTTTTTTCTTTTCAAAAAGTGGGATTAGTTTGGTTGTACTGTTCAGTAATTTTTGAAACAGTCTTAAAGACCAACAAGAATAATAATTGCAGTAAGATCTTGGATCGTGATCCTGACTGAAATTTTTTTTTATTTTTGCCTTATCGCCCACCCCTACTTTGTACGACTCGATTTCAGAGTCTCGCGTCCACGCAAGAAATAGGGGCAGGCAGGTAGAGTGATGTTAGGGGTGCGATCGTGTAATGGAAAGACTGTTAGAGTCCCCGACCCGCACGTACCGCTGATCGGTACGCTGAGTCAGGTACTACGCATCCCCAATAAGCAGCACTGCTCCCCGGGCACTAAATGAGGGTGAGCAGATAATGCATGTCACCCCGGACCCTGAGCTAGGACACGCAGGCGCCTTTCGGGTTTAAAGTAGTTTGACGGGGATTATCTGCTCACCCTATTAGACATTAGACCAAATGAGCTGCCCACTGCTGTGTCACAATGTCACATGGGTTAAATGCAGAGGACACATTTCGTTGTTATGTACTGTGCTGTGTCAGCAATGACGATTAATCGCCTTTATTTAGTATTTCTTAAATCTACGGCAAATCTGCATTATTTCATTACAAACCTAAAAATAGCTCCGTCAAAAGCGTTGGGGTAGTCTGCAAACCCTACAGACTATTTACAAGGTAATAAAATTATACATGCCGTGTGTGCAGACTAGCCTGGAAGTGAACGGTTCACGCTAGCCAGTTGACCGAAGTCAGCAGCCGCGCATCGCATTAGATATGAAGCAGAACGGCGCATGAGGAGTTAAATGGGCGGGGTCCGGTGTGACGTCACTTCCGCATCCGGCCGTGGTGCGCGCTGTGGCTGCGAGACGACGGTACGCCGTAGCGCGAGCGCGAGCGGACATGGCGGAGCTGTCGCTTTACCTCACCAACGTTAACGTGTCCCTGGGCCAGGCGGTGGAGGCCGAGAAGGTAGCGATTCCGCAGCGTTTTATCGCCGCCGAAATACGTGCGCGGGGGCCGCGGGCGGAAGCGCGTACGTCAGCTGACCGTACGGGAAGCGGGACAGAGACGTGCCGTAGCGGGAGCTTATCGGTGGATATCGGTGGATATCGGGGGATATCTGTGGATATCGGATATAGGGTGGATACCGGATTAGGGCTGTTTATTAGCTATATCCCCGGTCTAGAGGGTTAGCTTTTTTAGGCATGTGCTTTATGGAAGCTTGCGTGAGGCTTTCACTAATGTATTCTTCATTCCTTTTTACCTATACTTACTAGACAAGAATGGTTGCCGTTGAAATTCTGTTAATTTGAATAGGGTTTTAAGTCTGCTTCCCTTAGGTCTTACCATATCTTACTGTCACTTAGACATGTAGGTGATGTGCAGCTGGTGATGTGCAGCTGTTTACAGTACTGTAATATCAGGTATATGACTGTTTGTTATGATGGCCTTTATTAAACAGTACGTGGGAAATAAAAATGTGCAGTAAGACAAGACGTGTTAATGACCCAGTGGCAGAGCTCACATTAAACATTTAGCTTTCTCCCAAGCTGTCACTGCTCATGGCACCTATTGTTGTCATGGGCATGATGGAAAGTGTGTCTGAAACAAGGAAGCTGCTGTTCGGACCCGCCCGTCAGTCCCGTTCAGCTAAGTCTGCCCGTTGTTCCCCGACAGAGCCCTGGCCCCAGCAAGGACTTTGAGCGCGTGGAGCTCGGCGAGATGGGCAAAGGGGCACAGCAGAAGCAGAAGGTCCCACGGCGGGTCATCCACTTCGCAAGTGGGGAGACCATGGAGGAGTACAGCACCGATGAAGAGGAGGATGAGGAGCAGGGGAAGAAGGAGCTGCCACCTCCGGTGGAGCCTGTGAGTCGCTGGAGTGGGCTGGTAGCCAGACGTCAGAGACATTGGCCGTTGTACACTCGTTATAACAGTACATTTGCCTTACAGTCCAAGCTCACATGGGGTCCATACTTCTGGTTTCACATGTGGAGAGTCGCTACCACCACACTCTCGGGTGAGTCGTGGGGTGACTGCTGGACTGGGCCAAAGAGATGATCCCAGTGCTGAGGGACAAGCTTTATAACCTTTATAAGCTCAGTCCGCTTTTTAACAGGTGTTTAAGATCGGTGTTTCTCAACCCAGCCCTTGGGGTCCCCCAGGCAGTCCACAGTTTTGCGCCTTCCCAGCTCCCAGCATACCTGAACTAAAACACCAAACAATCTGTACTAAATAGGACTAAATACCTTGTACTGGTGTGTTGGGTGGGAGCAAAAATGTTGATTATCTGGGGATCCCTGAGGACTGGGTTGGAAAAACTGTTTAAGATGACATTCTGGAAAGAGCGAGCCTTGCAAGTTTCCAAGCTTTCCCCCAGTGGGAGCTCAGAAAGGCTGCCCAGCTGGTTTAGGTTTGGCAGTTTTTTAAATCAGGAGCGGCGACCTTGACTGAAAATCTGTGTTCCGTAACGTTGATGTTTTGAGTTTTCCAACATAACCGGGTTTCCTCTGGGTGTGCAGCATGTGACTACCTGGGAGAAAGGATGGCCTCGCTCTTTGGCATCACCTCTCCCAAATACCAGTACGCCATCGACGAATACTACAGGATGAAGAAGGAGGTATGGACATCCTGCTGGACCTGCACGAGAGGGCGGAGCTTCGCCTTCTGAAGCTCGTGACTGGAGCATGCTGAGATGTGCTGACTCGGCTCTCTGCTTTTGACTGTCGCCACAGGAGGAAGAGGAAGAGGAGGAGAACCGTATGTCAGAGGAGGCCGAGCGCAGGTTCGAAGAGCAGCAGAGGCAAGGGGGCCAGGAAGCTGCAACCGAGCAGCCAGGAGGCTCCGCCTCCTTTCTCAATGTCACCTTTGAGCTGGAGGCGGAGCCCCACACTATCCCTGCCCCTGTTTCCACTTAAACCACACCTCCATTCGTTATCTGCCTACTTGTTAAACAGACACCTCTCCTGAGCTTAACAGAATCACTCCTTTGGTATCCCCCACTCGGATTTTGATGCATGTGCCTTTGCTTGTTGGTAACAACAAGTTTGTTCCAACTCTCTGCAAAAAAAAAAGTGTTTTAATGTCAGTCGTTGGCAGATGTGATGTTACTTCCTTCGTCTGCGTGTGTGTGAGTTAAACTGACCCTAAATGAACTTTATCCTTGAGTGACTATTACTCAAGCTCCAGCAACCTTTGTGCTGTGACTCAGACAGGTTAAGGCAACACACTGGTGCTGACGTTTAACCAGGTTACCTACCACTGTACACCTTAATCTCACTTAAGTGCTTGAGCATTTCTTTGCATGTGATGTGATTCATTGGACATTTTCTTCAGGAAAATGTCACATACTTTATGTAATTCAGCTAGAATCAATAGCATAATTTAATCCCCAGATATGACTAAGCACTACAGCACCACCCTTCTGTGTGTGCCCTGAGATTTAATTTAGTGATTTTTTTGTTGACATTCTATCATTCCAGGCACAAAGGTGTCATTAATGGTGAATGTTACAAGCTGGCTGACTGACATTTGATACAGGTAAAACTGGGTATATATGCATTTTTTTAATGGGGAAAAAAAGCTCATTTTGTTTTTGCATTTTGATGTCGGCACTGATTCTGTTCTGATTTCAACGTGGCTCTAAATTTGGGGGAGATTTGCCCTTTCGATGCAATCTGAACTCTTCTTCAGTGTCACTGCTGCATTGACTAGGCCTGCCGCTCTGGCCGTGTCGGCTAGGTGTGAGGCTGAGGTTGTGTCTCTTCCTTGGACCTGTGCGTGAGCCCAGAGGCGTAAGCGATCGCTTCTGCTGGAAAGGCTGCCACCGTGCTCGATGCACGTAAATAAGCTTCTAGGTTACAGCCGTGTTGTCAGGTGGTACTTCTCACATTTAACCTTTTTCAGATTGCCGACTTATTAGCCAAGAGGAATTGGGGGGGGGGTCTCTTGAACATCTCCGGTCATCACGCACTGCGGGTGTTGCCTGTCTTCAGGACTCAGAGTGGCAGAAAACCCCCAAAGCATGTTTGCACTTACTGCTTAATTATAATAATATGAAATGTGAACTCACTTCATTTGTTAAAACACTTTATAATTTATTTATGATAAAGTATAAACTGTGTGTGTATAATTGTTTTTTTATGTATGTAATACAGCTTAATAAAACTTTTTAATAGTGATCATTTGAAAATCCATCTTGTAATTTTTGACAGCACATTCTTATGCAGGAAGTTTTGGGAATGTGATCTTTGGCTTTGTTTGTTTGGACCTATTTTTTGGCAGCTGTCTTGATCTGTGCTGTCAGGTACTACCAGTACTATAAGCGGGGGGGTCATGGCTCGGTTGGGAAGTTGGAAATTCCCTGACACTGCTTCCTGCTTCATGCCAAAAGTCATAGGTGTTGCATTAAGAATGTTTACTTGGATAAGTCAGTGCACCTGCTTGCTCATTTTTAATTCTCTCGTACTTGACCTGTTTTGTAACTTTTTCTTGGTGTCTGTGGAGATTACTAGTTGGGGTATTTTTGCAAAGTCCTTTGTTCTGCAGCAGGTTAAGGTAGCATCATGACAGTGAGCGAAGGCATTGTCAGGCTCAGCTGACGGACTAATGCCAGCATTGAATGCAGGCCTCACAGTTGGGTCGCCTGCCCTCCTGCTCCAGTCTGAATGACAGTGTGTGACACAAAGGTGCTCTTGTTTGGGTTGGAGCGTGCGGTGCGGGACACCGGGGGCTCTGTGCAGCTCTGGCCCTGGGCAGGACCAGCCAGCTCTGTCCTGTCTTTCAGAGGCGAACAATCCGGTATTCATTTTCAGGATAGATGTGGTCTCGACCTGATGGGGCATATTCATGGCAGGTCAGATGTCAAGAGGGTGTGGTCAGGCACCGGATTGGTCACAACGGGTCGTGGTCAGTATTGCACTGGGCTAAATAATTAGTCAAAGTGAACTTTCGACATTCAACAAACCGTACTTCAGAAGAACATGGCCAGCAGAGGTTAACTAGGCAATGTCAAGTGCTTTAATTATCCATTCTCTAATGAAAGGAATTACTGAAAGTGTTCATAGGGTTACAGCTGACTGAACACATCATCCATCCGTGAGATTTCAGTAATTGCCCATCCAGCCAGGAGGATTAGGATCCATAAATGTGCATGTCATAATCACCAGCTTTTGCTCATTACATTAAGGATGTGCAGATCAGCGATTGACTTTGAAATATCAATGATTCATTTTAAGAATTATTCAAAATTAAAATAAAACATAAAATATTTTCTTTTTTTTAAAGCCAGTAAGGCAGGGGTGCCCAATCTTACCCGCAAAGGGCCGGTGTGTATGCAGGTTTTCGGGATAACCTTTAGATCAGCTGTTCGAACCCAGGTGTGAGGACTCTTCAGCCAATCAGTCCTCTAATTAGTGATCTAATTAGGGAGTTGCAGAAAAAACCTGCATACACACCGGCCCTTTGCGGATAAGATTGGGGACCCCTGCAGTAAGGGATCTTCCCTACTCCGAAAATAATATCGTCAGCACCCCTGGTCAACAGCAAAATATTACTCACTGGATATTCAGTAGGATAATTTGTTTTATTGTTGATCCATCCATCCATCTTCTGAAACCACTTATACTTCCGGGTCGCGGGGGGGTCCGGAGCCTATCTTGGAAGCTACAGGCGCAAGGCGGGAAACAACCCAGAATGGCGGGCCGACCCATCACAGTTTGCTGTTGATGATATTAGATATTGAATAAAACAAAATGAGTGGCCTCGCCCGTTCCTACTGAATGTGTGTTTCACATATGTAGGCCTAGGCCTCCCATAGTTCTCCTTAACTTTACCAACTGTGATGCCACATGTGAGGATGAATCCCAAAGCTGGCAGCTGTAGCAGGCAAGTCCCCAGAAACGCATTAGTGCATCGAAAAGAGAAGAAACATAATAATAGCTGCATGTCTCCTGGGGCCTTTTTCAGGAAGCAGGATTTCTTATTTAGCCGAATAATTTGTCGGATTTAAGCTAATTCAGTTGACATGGACTTCTTCGTCCTTTAATATGTATCCAAGACTGCCTTGAATCCAACAAGTTATCGAGCTAATCAAGGAATCCTGCTTCCTGAAACAGGCCCCAGATCTTTGCCGTTATTTCGATCTCCCTGGAATCGGCTGATTCACCCACATGTCGGGAAGCGATTGTTACAGAAACTGCCTCATTTGGCGGTCACTCCGGGAATTTTCTGTGTATTGTTTAGGGCACAATATGGGTTCAGTGTCATCGCACAAGTGAGGTGACACAGGGGAAACGGGTTGGTCTTTTCCCACAGAGCGGGAACGCACTGGGCTCCCAGAGGAGCGCTGGAGACTCGCGATAAGAGGAGGAGGAGGGGTACGAAGTCTCAGACCAGCAGGCCGTGCTTTACATCGGTCCTCCACTAGGTGGCATCAGTTCTGCATGGGAAGAGGGTAAACACAAGGGGAACTCCAGTTTGTTATTGTGCAAAGTGATGCAGACACCTTGTCTGCTTGTGAGCGTGCGTATGAGCCAGAGGGGTGGCGTCAAGGGGTTATTTTCTGAGTCAAAGGAGCAAGTTCATTCGCACTTAACCTGACTTTAATGTGTGTGACTGACTGATGAATCCCACAAGATCACCACAAGTACGGAAAGAAAATAGGCAGGAAGAGATGCACTAATTATAGTTTGCTGGCTGCATAAATCTGCTTTAGCAAGAATGTAAATAAACATGTTTATGTACGATTAAAAAAATAATAATTCACGTAACAGAAGTGTCGAAGAAATCCGTACAATTTTAAAGCCAGAATTACTTCACGCCTAAATTGTGTTCACGATAAAAAGACCCCTGGGTTTTTTGCTCGCTAGTAGCCTTGGCAACAGCAGTACGCACTGTAGTGGGAGGTAAACCCTAATGCGATTCTAATCTCAGGTTAAAAGCCCAACCATAAACCATTTCCCACTGCAGAAAAATGGGGCAGCAACACTGTGTTTTTTTATGGGGGATAAACACCCACAGCACCTGCATTTAGCCTGAGACGGTGATTGAAAATAGCAGGCCCCCTCCCACAACTGCAGCCGGTTCTTGATTTAGCTGGACTGCAGGGGAATTCCCACACATGGGCCCCGTCGTCAGCCCCAGCAGTACTTCCTTACCGGGGCGCTCTGCAAAACAAGAACTCTTCCAGTGGTGGGGGAGGGAGGGAGGGCCAGGGGGGTGTTGATGTCCCATAGATTTGCTCAGGAATGTGGTGCACGTCTCCATTGTGCAGAGTCACTCCCTGTCAGCTAGGCGAGTCTTTCTGCAGGATCGGCGAGCGAATACAAGCCAGCTTGCACCTGGAGGAGTCCACTGGACACAGACCGGGCCTTGGCAATGCATGCAATGGCTGGGGGGGCTTTGCCACAACAGGAAGGGCTGAAGCAAATCAGATGAAGTCTACATTTCACAGAAAGGCTCAACAACAGACACTGAGCAAACATTATTATTACATTATTGCATTATTATTATTGTACATTCATATGAATGATCCACCCCTGCCACTGGCCAATGGCAGGCGTGAAAGCCGCCGTGCACTAACTTCTGCCGTGCGGGGGCCCCACAGGTGAAAGGCCTAGCGGTGTGTGCCTCCAGGCGTGCACCGGCCCCACAGGTGAGAGGCCTAGCGGTGTGTGCCGCCGGGCGTGCACGGGCCCCACAGGTGAGAGGCCTAGCGGTGTGTGCCGCCGGGCGTGCGCCGGCCCCACAGGTGAGAGGCCTAGCGGTGT
>JAODKM010000038.1:12392768-12404935 GCA_026780845.1 Petrocephalus sullivani
GGGGGGGGGGGGGGGGGGGGGGGGGGGGGGGGGGGGGGGGGGGGGGGGAGGGGGGGGGGGGGGGGGGGGGGGGGGGGAGGAGATGAGTACAAGCATTGAAATTTGCCGGCACTAAGCCCCTGATTGGTGGAATGACATGAAATTACATTGCTTGCATTCTCTTTCATGATCAATCAATTGTAGGTTGTTCAGCCAGATTGAATATTGATTAAAAAACACATTGTGGGCCGGTACCTTGGCACCCCTGCTAGTTGTTTGTATGCTCTATTAGCTGTCTGGTTAGTTACAGATTGGTTAGCATGTTATGGCAGTGGAGTAAGGTAGAGGGCTAATATCATTTAGCCAATATACTGTAACCTTAGCTTTTGTACCTGCATTCTGTACCGAATAAAGACACTTTAGAGAAAAGTATCTGCAGCCAGAATATTTTTAATGTATATACTGGATATTTTGGAGTTTCTGAGTATTTTTCTATAAATGGAGAGTTCCCCCAAAATGTTCCGGAGGTCCGTGGACCCCAGGCACACAACCCCTGCTTTTATTGTGTAACTTATATGCAGATTCAGGCCAGTGTTTCAGAATGGATGTTTTAGTAACATTCTTGAATCTAGCATGAAAAAAATCTATGTAATCACCCGGCCTACGAGTAACACTTTACACCATCCTTCTGAGTAATATACTCAATGGGCTATCCTTTGGAATTCCCTAAATCATGACTGAGTATTTTGACACTTTCAAGGTTGGTAGCCATAAAGCCAAAATTAAGAGAACAACACTGTCAAGCCTGCTTAGAATAAAATAATAGTGTGTGCTATCAAAAGCAACACATCCTGAGGCATATTTGTGGCTACCACTTGGTAACAGTATGTAATGTAGTACATGTTTAATGCTACCGTCTCTTTAAGAGCTGCACTCCGTATGCCACCCAAAAAAGGGCTTGCTGCACTCCATTACGACTCTTATGTAACCCCGCCCCCTTTTTATGCACCTGGCATGGTACACCTGACCAGCCCTTAAAGCAACAGTAAAATAATACAAATAGTATACAATGTACTGATGCATACTTCCCCTGAAATAAACAGCTTTGGACTATGGGAAGTACCTAGGTGTTGCCACACAAACACAAGTACAGCATACGCCTCGCCCACCTTCACCGAGCTTCATTCAGTAGCTGCGTCTCTGACATTTACTGCCATAGTATTCCCACCTACATATTACCATTCTGTCCTACATTATCTTTGCGCTCTATTTTTACACAAATAATAATAGCATTGAGTTACTCAAAGTTTAGAAACCCAACAGCCTAAAGCAGCAGCACGGTGGCTCAGCGGGCAGCTCTGCTGCCTTGCACCTTTATGGCTGTGGGCTTCATTCCTGTCATATAGCACATACGCCTTTTCTTGCTGTGGGTTTCCCCTGATAACCTTGGCTCCCTCCCACAAACTGAGCTGTTTAGGTGGACTGGATTCTCTCAGACAGCCTTAGAATGTGTGCGACCTGTGATGGACTGCCATGCTATCCAGGGTATCTCCAGGGTTTATCTTGCAGATCTTATTATAGGCCTAATGTGATAATTATGAGATCTCATCTTTCACACCACTTTTCCTGGTGAGGGTAATAATGGCAGCATGCTGAGCCCATCAGACCAAAACTCCCAATGCCACAGACTCTAAATATCTCTGGGGGATCCCCAGACATTCCCAAGACAGCTAGGAGATATCAACCATCTTCAATCACCTTCAGCATTTCCTTGGTCATTTCTGGGACCTCCATTCTAAGACTATAGGCAGCCCCCTTTCGAAGCCAACCAGGTGGCCAGGTCTGTATAAGTCGGATTAACGACCTGAGTGGCTCTATATTGTTTTGTCACTCCTCTGAGAAGCCATATCAGCCGATAGTACTTGTGACCTGATTCTTTTGGTTTTATCCACAGTTCATAATTTTAGGTGAGCCTCATCTGAAGACTGATCACCAGTGCCCATAAAACGAGTCACTTAACCTGTACATTGATCTGTGATAACGATATAAAGTATATTGCATTTATACTTAAAACGCGTTAATCTAAGATTGCTTACTGCTAAATTGTTGTCCGTATAATTTCATTTAGAAAATGACGCAATGTATATGATCCCTAGCGCAGATACAGACACGAACCTGTAGCAGGAGCCCCCTCCTGAAGGGGAAGACGCCAGATGCCGTGTCACCATGACAACGCTCCCATGGCCGCCGTGACCCGGAAACGATCCTGCACTTCCGGGTGAGGGATTTGTTCATGTTGCCTGACAGTTGTGTGCGGTACAGCTAGCCAGCTTTGTTCAAATCCAGTTTTTATACTTGGATCGTTGTAAATATATAAAAAATACAATGTCCCGGGGATCCAGTGCGGGATTTGACCGACACATTACAATCTTTTCTCCCGAGGGTAGGCTCTACCAAGTAGGTAGGTAGCGATGCGACGCCGGCTATCAGCGGGCTTTCGAAGTGCTCAGTCATGGCTCCCGGCAGCAGCACCGTTTCGCGCACGTTATTGCACTGATGTCTTCCTTATTTGGGGGGAGCCGTAAGAAATGCTGCCCTTTACGTTTTATTTTACGGTGCGCGGTCAGCTATTGCGTTGAAACAGTGTTTATTATCCAACTTAAAATTGCGAAGTAACGGTAGGCTTTTTGTAGGCCTAGCTATTGTTATTGCTTTGGGAAACGAAAGGGAAAGGACCCTGCAAATTAGGGCTAAACTTTTAAAAGTGCTTCAAGGGGTATGCTTACATAGCAGATATCAGACCGACATTAAGGCCTTGCACGTTTATATGCTCCATGTCAGTGGTGCTTAGTGTGTCGGCTAGGAGCAGTCCTTTCTGATCTATTGCCAAGTGTAAACCTGCAAGTGTAAACCTGCGCTTTATAAATGCAATTTGTGAGTGAGCTGAATATTGGTTTTAGCTTCTATTGCCATGCAGAATTTGCATTGCAGGTCAGCATATTATGTTTTTTTTTGCAGCCCAGCTATTCATAGTTATTCTTATATGATGTGCACGGTTTGCTTTAATCCACCCTTTCTTTTTTAAGAGTATGCCTTCAAGGCTATAAACCAAGGCGGCCTCACCTCAGTAGCTGTTAGAGGGAAAGATTGCGCCGTTGTGGTCACACAGAAAAAAGTGCCCGTAAGTACTCTGTGACTTTGGATTTCAGTGTGTGCAATGTAACATTTATTCCTTTGGTTCAGATATAATTTCATTTGTGTACTGACGTGTTTAGTGAATTCAAAGGCGATGTTTTTCCTTCCCGGTAGGACAAACTATTGGATTCCTCCACAGTCACCCACTTATTCAGGATAACGGAAAACATTGGCTGCGTGATGTCTGGCATGACAGGTACAGAAACGCCATCGGTGTCAATAGCATATATCTGGGAGTAGAACGGCGATTTTCTGTGCCGAGCAGGCTTCTTAATCTACTCTTTGAATTATTTATGCAGCTATTATTTACTGGAGGCCCCGTGAAACTCTGTGCTTTGGATAGCTCTCATGTGGCATTTATTTGCTGGATTGCTTGCCCTTTCCATTGTCAGCTGACAGCAGGTCCCAGGTTCAGAGAGCACGTTATGAGGCTGCTAACTGGCAGTACAAGTACGGCTATGAGATCCCCGTGGACATGCTCTGCAAGAGGATCGCGGACATTTCCCAGGTGTACACGCAGAACGCAGAGATGAGACCGCTGGGCTGCTGTAAGTACCGGGGAGTCCCGAAGCCAGGAGAGTGTTTTCTGTGCTGCCGTAGGCCTGAACTGTGCAGCAACAGTGCATTTTTATCAAGTCTTATGAACTGCTTAGGAAGGTTAGTGGATAAACACAGTCGTGTTTTTGAGATGTTTCTGTCTGTGCCAGGCATGATCGTGATTGGAGTAGATGAGGAGTTTGGGCCCCAGGTGTACAAGTGTGACCCTGCTGGCTATTACTGTGGCTTCAAGGCCACGGCTGCTGGTGTGAAACAGACTGAGGCCACCAGCTTCCTCGAGAAGAAGGTGAAGAAGAAACTCGACTGGACCTTTGAGCAAACTGTAGAGGTATGATGCTGTAAAGCAGAGCATTCTTCCAATGAATCAAATGATTCCAAATAATTCAAAACCGGACACACACTGCTACCTTCAGATTTCCTTATCCAGTTGATATAATGTGATATATATATTGTATTGTGACTCTGTTTAAGTGTATAATTGTTTGGTCTTTTTATGAGCTTCCAGAATGACCAGTTTTGACTTTCTTCCACAGAAGGTTGTACTTTCAACAAATTTGGCTCATCAGAGAATTAATCCATAAGCGAATACTTGTAAAACACATATTTAAAAAAAAATAAAGGAACAGCATTATTGAACCAGTTAAACCACAGTCCAATGAACCAGTGATAATTTATGTGCCCAACAGACGGCGATTACCTGCCTGTCCACAGTGCTGTCCATTGACTTCAAGCCCTCAGAGCTGGAGATTGGAGTCGTGTCAACAGAGAACCCAAAGTTCAGGTAACGGGACCTTCTACGGGGAGCTTGCGGCACTTGCATGGTTTTTATTCGTCTCTCCTGTTATTATTTTGGCAGAGACGTGCTGCCTGACCGTTATGCACTTGTAATATTTCAGATAGATCTTAAATCACTTAAAACCATCTTTATTTATATAGCACATTTAAAATTATAACAAGCGTCAGCTAAAGTGCTGCCCAATCAGCTAAGGAAAGACAAACATTTAAACAATTAAAATAGAGAAAATAATAATAAATATAATATAGGTAATGTAAAGCTGTAAGTAATGCAAAACTGAGATTAACAAAAAATATAAATAATAAAAAACTAAGAGTAAATGCCAAGCTGTAAGTAATTTAAAATAGAAGGTCATAGGATGCCAACCAAATTAAAAGCCATTAGGTGAAAAACGTAACCAAGTGACAGCAATTCGGAATAAACCAACATAGAAAAGACAGCTGAGTACAGTCTTTACAGTGACTAAAACACCTGGGAAAATAAATAGGTTTTAAAATTTTGACTTAAATTATCCCCCCACAATGGATACTTTTTTATGGAGAAAGGAAGACTGTTCCAGAGTCTTGGAGTAGCCGCCTTTGAACTTCCAGCCTAGAGTGTGGAACATATAAAAACATTCGGTCAGGGATCAAGTCTTAGAATGGAAACTGATAAGGTCAGCGGTATAGCTGGGTGCCATGCCATCATGAGCTTTTATAACCAAATGCAGTACAACTTTAACTTCAACTCTGTATGTAACCGGCAACCAGTGCCAGAGCAGGCGTGATGCTCTTCGCGGGCGCGATGCTCTCTCTTCTTGGTACCTTTTGGGTGCCTCACAGCTGCATTTTTGACCAGCTGCAGGAATGACACGCGTGACTGATAGATTGGCATAGAGCACAGTTACAGTAGTCGACACTGTATGAGATAAAAGCGCGAATGACTGTTAACAAATCCTTAAAAGACAACACCTGTTTGTATTTTGCTATATTCCTAAGTTGAAGGAAGCCATCATGAACCACATCCTTAACACGGTTAAGGATGAAGCGCACTGTTTTCACCCTGCTCGAGCGGAAACTCTAACTGTGTCATTTGTGTGACAGTGATACGATATATTATACTTCTGAAAGATGGACCCAAGGGAGGGAGCATGTACTTGGAGAACAGGACAGGGCCCAAAATAGAGCCCTGAGGTGGGCCACAGCCACCCACGCTTACCAACTAAAGCTCCATTGGCTGCCAGGGAAATATGTTATTAATCTCCAGGAAGTAGTAGTGGTTTCTCTTTTCAAAACAGGGAATTTGCACTCTGCGTCTTGGCAGAGCCCTAATTTCATTGCTTTTTTGTCCCATGCAGGATCCTGTCTGAGACTGAGATTGACTCCCATCTGGTGTCACTAGCAGAGAGGGACTGAGTGTGGTCTGCACACAGGAGAAGCTGCCAAGGGCCGCTTCCTATTCCAGAATTCAGGCCGAGAGCAGCGCCATTGTTTCGCTGTATATTTACCCTGCATTAAAGATAATGTTTTGGAGAAAAAAAAAAAGCTGCTTCTTTGAAATCATTCATTTGGTAGATCCCCATCTCCCGGACGTCGTCGTGATCCTTTGATGTTTGTGGTAACCTCTGCAGTGCATATTGGCCTATTTTGAGAAGCTTTTCGGTGATTGGGTACCTGGAGATGAAACTTTCAAACTGAGATTTGGGGGATTGGTGCTTTACATGTTTTTCCCAGAAGCATTTTCCCTCCTCATCATCTTCCACACATTGTAACCGATCGTAATGAGTGGTGTGTGACTGTATAAAGTCTCCATCAAAGTTTCCTTCTTTCTGGGAAAATGCCTTCTACCTCAGTGTGGCAGTGGTGTTACTAACTTCCGTCTCGGGGCCGCATTTAGTCGCTAGGGAAATTCTCACAAGGGCTTTATTGCAGAAGCCATGAGACTTTGCTGTCCTCTTCCTTCCTGTCTGGGCTCTTTTCTACACATATAGCTGTCACATGACATGCACCGCAGCGCAGAGAGGTTTATTTTTTTTCTTTTCAAGTGCCTAAACTGGATGGGACCAGGCTGTTTTCAATTAACATTAGATTCTCAGGATGATGTGTTAAAAGACTAGGCCAGTCCTTTGAATGTCTAATGAGTTTATGTTACATCTGATGTTAAAGTATTAAGAGAGGCTATTTTTAAGTGGGAAAAAAACTAAGTAGTTACATAAGAGCATTGTTGAGCAAGACTTGCTCTTTTATGTACTCTAGTCAGTACAACAATTTTCTGTGCAACTGTGTCCTTTCTAATGTAAAGTAAACAGTCTGTACCATGAAGATGACAGGACTGCGTAAAACTCTAATCTCTTCTCCCCCGTAATGTTTCGCATGCATCTATCCCTTCTCGGTTTCTAAAAGCTTGCATGCTATCACACCTTCATTCTGCACCAACCGCACCGGTGCACGGTATTTCTGCTGATCTAGCTGGCCACCAACCTCACTATGACTGTCATTTGCATTGGCTGGGTACAGGGGACCTCACTTGCAGGCAGGAATTCACCGCCCCAGCCAGCTAATGGGACGCTGACGTAACTCGCAGCCTCGATCAAAGGTGTCGTGAGCAAGAGCGGAATCTCGGGAGCCCGCACAAACTCCGGGCTGCCGTGTCCCGTTCACGCAACAGGAAATTACAACTGTTGCAAAAAGCCAGTCAGGTCTGTTTGCTCCATCTGTCAAAACAGACGACCATCCTCTGCAGAGTATGTGCAGGTTCTCACGACGCGGCTTCCTTCATTTAAGCTGAGCTGCAAGCGTTTACGTTTGTCTGAGCTGTGAGAGCTCCAGCTCTGTGCGTCTCAAAATAAACTCAGCAAAGGAAATTCTCGTTTGATTTACAGTACTTCTGATGGGATGATTATTATGCAGACATGCACCTTCACGTTGAACTAAGCATGAAGTATGAAACAATATACCAGACAGCTGATTACTGGCAGCTTTCAGCAGTAAGGCAAAAGTGGGGTTTTTTGCCTAATCTAATGGGATTTCAGTAGCCTACAAATCTTCAAAAAGCCCCAGTAACTAACATCAGCTGCCCGGCTGATTTATTTACTGAGGGCTCTTCTGTCCCAGTTAAATCAGAAAAAAATTTATTATACTCATTGCCGAGAGTTAATGACCATGATAAACATTACTCATCTTGGTCAGTATGAACGTATTAAGGCACTCATGTTCTGCATTTCTGCAGAATGGGAGTATACTTCTGAAAATCTTGTTAATCAGCTGGTAGTTTTTTTTTCTACATACATCCCCAGGAAATTCCTGTTTACTCACCAGAAAAGACAGGAATTTAACTTTGAGTGTGGAAGCCACTCCTTCAGCCCTGGGCATGAGGAAAGTACAGGGGAGGCATTTTCCTGCCCAGTGTCGAAACATTGTTGATTTCGCCGCGCTTGCTCAACACTGGAGTTCTGTTACGAAAAAAAAAATGTTCTGTAACGCTTGGCAAATATTCTGAGTATGTTATCAAGGAAGAGACACGCACAGAGCTGAGGGTTTTCCCCATTTTCCTGTCCTTCCACTGAATTCTCTCCTGTAACGCCTGACATGACTCTGAATGGCTCTTACTGTGTCTTTGAAAATACATGACAGTCTGTCCTATGTGTGCCTTCAGTCAGCTAAGCCTCTGTCTTGTGATTAGAAGGTCACCGGTCCAAGCCCCAGCCTCAGGAGAATAGCCACATCTGTCGGGCCCTTGACCAAGAAGTCTTAGCCCTCCGAAATGTTCTGGGGCGCTGGGTATGTGGCCTGACCCTGCGCCAAGCTTTGCTGCCGTGTATATACGCGCGTGTCCGCGTCTCAAACGAGAGCACACTGGGATGTGTGAAGCAGTCCAATGTACCTATACTCCTACGTCATTTCATTTCCGTCTTCATGGAACTCTGGACCACCGTGGTCTGAGCCGCAGGAGGTTATTGAATGCAGGTGGATTCTAAAAAGCTAAGAGTGTATTTCCCCACCCCCCCATTCTGCTTATTCCCCAGTCAGCCAGCCACAAGAAGCATATAAACAAAATGTTTTTATTAACCTCGGTGTTCACACAAAATGAACAGATATCTATACAATACATTAAATTTACAATATGTACACTATATAGCTATATACATAATTACACATTGAACATGTTGAGATCTTCCTTGGAAAGTCAGGATTGTGTTTTCTGAGTTCTCCATCATGGACCATTACAGTCCATACTTCCCAGTCCCTCAGTGCTTTCAACTTCCACTGGCTTTTGGACTGGGCCTGCCGTCACAGGCCAACCAGAGTCAGGGCCAGGACCAGGGCAGGTGCCTGGGCCCACCGTGCGCTATGCCGGCGCTGGGCCTGTCGCTGGCAGCCTCTGTAGTCCTCTCTGCACCACCGGGCGAGGGGGGGAGGGGAAGGAAGGCGAAACGGGCCTACTTCTGCCCTCCGACGAAAATGTCATCGTACAGCTGTGGACACAAATGCCAAGACGTCAGGACCAGAGGAAAATCAGGATTGAATTCTACCTAAGAAATTCTACCAGACAGGGTCACTTCGAAATTCCAGAGGGACACACAGAACTTACATCATCTTCCTCGGACGAAGGCTCTTCATCGCTGTCTTCCTCGTCGCTCTCGGGAAGCTCCCTCAGCTCCAGTGCCGTGAGCGCGTGCAGCTGCCTCTGGATCTCGGCATTCTGCCTCCCGTAGGTCAGGTGGTAGGCGGTGTAGCCCCCGTACGTCACGCTGTTAACGTCGGCGCCCTTGGCGATGAGGAGCTTCACCAGCTCCGGGTTCTGCAGATCCACGGCCAGGTGGAGCGCCGTTCGGCCGTTGCAGTATTCCTGGCGGAGGCAGAGTGAGATGTATGTGAGGCCCTGCCGCTTATCCGCCACCTTCCTGTCACCTCACCGGCACTTCGTGTCTCCAAGGAAGACGACGGAGGAGACACCCACCTGTGCATTGACATCCGCCCCGAGGTCGATGAGGTTTTCTACCAGCGACAGGAAACCGTAGATGGAAGCTATGTGTAGGCAGTTGTGACCTGAAATGAGCAGAGCGGACACTGGTTCAGGGACGGGGGTCCGGGCCAGGAAACAGAAGGCCGTCACTGTCAGGTGGAGCTACGAAGGGTGGACCTACCGCTGTAGTTAGGGGTTGCGATGATGGTGGGGAGGTGCTGGTGCCGGTGTTGCGTGAGAACGCTGTAGCAACGCAGGGAGCCTTTCTTGCAGGCGATATGGAGGGCAGTGTTTCCACAGTCGTCTACCAGCTGGGGGTCACATCCAGCCTTTAACAGCGCGTCCACCAGCTCCGACTGTTCAGTGATCACGGCCAGGTGCAGGGCAGTCTGGAGGGGGACAGGTGCAAATGTCATGCTCGACATTCCCTTACTCTCATGTCAAATCGTCATCAAATTCGCATGTAGAAAATGTATTAAATCATTCTTAAAAATTACCTGTCTTTGGTTATTTTGGACGTTGAGGAAGAGCTCGTTCCGGGACCTGTTGATGATCTGGAAAACGTAATCTTTGGCCTCGTGAATGACGGCGAGGTGGAGAATCCTGGAAACGGGTGGAGGGGAGAAGTCAGCTACAGCAATCGGAGCATTTGCATCTGTACTTCACACATGCATTTTTTTTCTGGGTCAGGTTATTTCCACCAGAGGCGGTTCTACATTCGATGCGCTATCAGCGGCGCCGATTCCGGGCAGAGCGCCAGGGACTTTCCAGCTTGGGCAAGCGAGCGCCCCCCGTGGCGGGCTTACGCAACAACATGCGGACGGCCGCCGAACTTCCCGTCCCCGCGAAGTACTCCTTATTTAAGCTACATGGCGTGTTAATATTTTATCATCATCATCATTATCATCATCTGAGTATTCCTTTGCATACTCAGATGGGCCACGCCATAGTTTCTCCTATTTAATTGTACCTTCTATAACTACCAATGTTTTATGCAGAAAACCACAGTGGGCGTTAGATTATTAAATATTAAACTCTTAAAAAAACTATTAATGCATACTGTATGACATAAAACTACTCATGCAAATGTGGATAGCGAGAGGGCGAAACAAATTGCTGCTGACTACTCAAACATCCTGTAACGTTATTTAAAGCGAGTATTGACGTGGTAAGTATGAAAATAGGAAACTTACGTGTCCCCGTCCTCCGTCCTGTGCTGTTTCCAGGGCTCGTTGATGTAATCAACCTTATAGCTGTGGTTATCTAAGTGCAAATTCTCCATAGTATCCTCAATGCTGCCCACGTCCTCCTCTTTCAGGGAATCCAGCCCGCTGTCCAGGCGCTCCTCGTTGCAAGGAACCTTCTTGGAATCCATTCCCATTTCATAATCCATTCGGTTATCTGCGCTGTAAATGCCACACAAGGCCATCTTTTCTGTTATTCTTTGTCGTTGCTGTGCTGAAGTTGGCTCCGACTTGTCGCCAGCAGCAGCCCGGGACGGTATGAATGGCCGGGGAGGACAGCCGCGTATTTATAGGCGGCCGCCAGAGGAGGCGGAGCGGAGCGCGGCCGGCTGGGGGCTTTCCGAGGGACCTATGACTGATCCGAGGAACAGAAGGGAAACTCAGCACGGGCTTCAAGGCTGAAATTCCCCTCAGAATGAGTTCACAGAGTAATACTGAAATTGTGTAGTTTCCTGTGAAAAAGGGACCGTTTCCATTGTATGTGTGCAGATAGTTTTTGGGGCGCAGGGACATTAATCCAACAATTAATATACTACAAAAAAAAATAAATGCAGCGAGCGGGAGGTTTATTCTAACTTGTGCTAATTTTATAGTAATTATCATTCTGTGCACAGAGAATAATTAGACCTACTTTCCTTACAGAGAGCAACAAAGGTCTTGTTTGTAGGGTATCGGAATCAGACATTGAAAACGTCACGACATTTGCCCTCTGGCGTAATCTTAATTGCCCGTTTCAGAAGGCGTAGAGGCAGCAAAAATATAGTCAAAGGTTACACTATTCATGGGAACGGATAAAAAACACTGCAGTGGCATATGGTTGTTAGCGCACGCGAAACGCCGTGCACCCGGGGTTTGCACAATCGCAGGGGAATTATTAGTAAATACAGCGGCAACATAGCAACAGTATCTGCGCCCAGTCTTTCCGATCCGAGACAATATGCACGCGTCTGAAGTCACTTACGTAACATTTCAAATCCCTGTGTGTGTGTGTGTATATTAATATATACATATGCACGAAATCTATAAATAAACTATATATATATATATATATATAGTGTGCAATATTATATTGAAATATTACTTGTTCTATTAATTATTCTGCACCCAACAACGTTACTGCACACATTCACTGCATGTATATAAACACCAAATATAATAGCATCTATCGTGATTAGTGATCTATAATTGGGTATTTCAACATGCACGTGAAGCCAGTAGATGCCACTGTCCACTGCAATGCGAATCAAAAAAGCAACAACAATAACATCAGGTTCACGTTCACTGCACAGCTCCAGCTAGATTCATGGGAATGTCCCCTGCGCTGGTTCACACTGGACTCGGCCCTGAAAAAAAAAAATCCCAGGGACACAAAGTTCTTTCTGAAGGCAGACAATGTGGCTCAACCCCTTTATTTCCTCTAGCGTAATCAGCGCGTGGCGCTGGGGGGGAGG
>JAODKM010000038.1:12405035-12419523 GCA_026780845.1 Petrocephalus sullivani
GCGTGTGAGGCAGGAGACAGCGGGGCGCACGGCGGGGGAGGGGAGGGGGGAGGTACACCAGGGGGGGGCGAGGAGGGGGCGAGGGGTCACAAACCGGTGCTCCAAGGTCTTATTGAGTGGTACGAAGTTACCCTCAGTCGGTCGAAGGTGCTTTTCAAACCGGTGCTCCAGTATCTTATTAAGTTGTCGGGAGTTACCCTCAGTCGGTCAAAGGTGCTTTTGCAAGGTCTTTCAGCCGGTCTAAGCTGCTCTGCATTCAAATGAGAGGCAAATAGACTCTCGTGTTGCAGAACACTGAGAAGCCTTTTGCGACACAGGTACTGAGATACTTTCGTACTCTGAGAAGGTAACATCTGACGACGTTTCGCAATACATGACTCAAGAGGGAAAAAAAACAACTAAACAGTGCACCATGTTGTTATAATAAATAATATACAGACAACTGAATAACAACCATCTGGCTATGTCGTGTGCACCCTGCTGTCTTGTGTGATAGATTGCAACGCTGGTTTGAAATATGAGCGTAGAGTCAGCTGTAAGTGGCACCAGCGGGGGTCTACAGGTGGTTCCCCGTAAAGAACGGAAGCCCTTTCTCATGGCCAGACTCGGTGCGACTGTTGACGGTAGTGATGCAGAGACAGGGAACCTGGGGGAACCCCGGGGAGACTAGGGGTGGAACTCATAGCTCTGCTGGGTTCTATCTGCAGGCAGGTTCCGCGGGTGGCCATAAAGTGGGGAAGTGGGGCCTGCTGCCTGCACCCCAGCTCTGCCTCATAGTCCCATCTGTGGATTGTGGATCTCAGCATGACTCATTCCTCCAGTCAGTGCACTTGTATTTATATATCATTTCCAAACACAGACATACAGGTAAAATTTTGAGACCAAGCCTTTGTCTTGGAATTCCTATAAAATTCCTCCCTAATTTTCCCCATAGAAATTAACGCCGTGTTCATGAAAAGAGGAGGAAAAATCCTAAGAAACGTGTGATGGCACGTAGGAATGGTTGGCATGGCCCTGTGTTTAGGAGTTTCCCAGGTTTTCACCTTCTCATTGGCCATGCCATGGCATGGAGCACACCTGGATAGCGTGCATCGTTACCATGGCGACCTTCCAGTGTTGTCATTGGGTACTGTGTTTGTATCCTAGACAGCAATTCTACCTGATGGATGAGAATGCACAGGGTGACACATCGTACATGCCTTGTGGTTTCGGTTCTTCCACTTTCTATTCCGATCTCACGATGTGCATGGAAGGCGATTATGGGTGCGTTTACGCTGGATTCCTGCTGCACTGAGTCACACATGATTCACACACAGGCATTGCGGCCAAGTCACATGACGTTCTAGTATCTACCTTCTTGGCCCGAGGCTTGGGGTTTTACAGTCTAGAATGATTTACGTATTACTGTATGCGTTAGTCAGAAATGTTCAATTGATAACAAACACATTCCTCAAATAGTTTTATTATTTCTTTCAAGTTAACATGGGCTACCATGTGCCATGATAGTCACCCTCTGGGCCTCTCCTTGCTGGGGTGTGCTGCAAATCACTAACCCCCTCATAGCCAGGACACCAGAATCCAAAGTTATGTGTGTGTATAGCAGATAAAACCACCAACACCTGATTCAATCTCCATAGAATAAACACTGCCAAGTGTGAAACTATAGGCATCCATGGATACTTCAGATGATTGCACACAAATCTCTTTGATTAAGGGTACAGATGGAGTAGTTTATGAAAATTGAGCAGCTTGTCATTTCTGATTTAAGATAAGATCATTTGTTAAAGCTGGTGTTATTTGAGCCAGCTGTATATTTATATGTCATTTCTATTATTAAAACAGTGTGTTGTGCCATGCTTGAACTTAATCTGCTGTGGAAGTTATCCAGTCCAGAAGGGACGAATAGGAAGGCTGTGTTAATTGTGGAGCTTTGAGATGTCGTCAGAATTTATTCTTACCACTCACACCAGGGTTCCCCAAGTCTGGTCCTAGAGGGCCAGAATCCAACACAGTTGGCAGATTTTCCTACTCACCCAGTAAACCGGATAACTCGCTGATTAAGGTGTGTTTCAGCAGGGAAATCTGCAAATTGTGCTGCATTCGCCCCCCAAGGACTGGAATTGGGGAACTCTGATTTACACAACTGTCTTTCCAGGTCATAGACAAATACTGCAGATAATACCAGTACTTGCAATCATTTGCCAGTAGAGGGCAGCACTTGACTAAGTTATACATCAAGGCCAGCCCAATATCAAAACCTTTTGAGGTAAAAATTAACAGCCACCCAGAAGCTTTATGTCTGTTTACTCGAAGTCTTTAAATGTAACATGACAATAAAAGGCAATGAAACAAGTTACAAAAATAAAACAAAATAAATATTTAAACAAGTGTTAGTTACAACGGTCAAACAGTTAAATAGACAGTAAGCATCTGTGGTTACCTGCGCTCAACCATAAAAAGTCCGAAAATCTAATAATGTTTTTTTTTTTTTTTTTAATAAATGGAATTAATAATATTAATCTACATTAGTGATGTCTGCTCAATTCAGGGTCACTTTACAGCGCCGCAGTCGAATGCATGGGCATTTCCGAGTGCATGTAAGCACATAATGCCAAACGAAGCAGCGTGCCCGCGTCCCCACCCCGCCGGGACTGGGTCTCGGAGCGGAGCTGTCTGCCCTCCGCCAGTGCTGAAATCCCCCCGTCCTGCAGCGAAGGTCTTGCACCACCACCAAGTCTTCTTGTCTAGTACAAAAAATATACTGATAGTACAGAAATGGAACTTGTGCTACAGCAAATCGCAATCTTCCGGTGCACTAAACGGGTGACAAAGCCGATTTGACTGTACAGCAAATGGAAACGGGATTTTGTATGAACATATAGACAGGTAGAAAAATTAGTTTGAAATTTGCCCCCGATCGTGGATATCCACGTAGGGGAATCCCCCCGGTCGACAAAATCTCTCTCGAGAGATTTATCTGGAGGATTGAGGACTGTCAGACCCCCCACAAAAAATACTCCTGGCTACGGATCTAGTGGGTGGGGGTTTGATTTGGTCTTTAGCAATGCTGAAACCAAACCTACGCCCTTGCCAAGTACTGATTTTGAGAGAATCATTTACTCGGTCTTTATGTTCTTATGAAAGCTGAAGTTGTAACATGACTAAAGAGAACAAAATGATTTATAGAAACTGAAATGGACCTTTCCAATTGACACAGTCCAGAATCAGTCTCCATAGCGGCTTAATTCTATGACCAGCTCCAGCTAATTATGGACTAAGCGGCTGGCCATCGGAAATATGAGAATAAAGCGCCCTCACCTCTTATCAGTCTGAGCAGCTTCGCGGGGAGCGTGAACCTCCCGGAGCGGCCAGGCCCCGGCCGCCTGTGGGCACCCCCCATACCCCCCCGGTCCCACTCTCGGACGCGATAACGGTACAAGCACCTGTACTCCGTCGCCAAACGAGATAGCAGCGACTCCCAGCCCCCTTGAATGCAGGACGGGCACAGATAAAGACATGTCCTTTCCTGCCGCTGCGGGCCATAGAGCGAGCTTCCAAATGCTGCATGTTAATGAGAGATACATTGATTTCAATCGATAAAGAATATGTTTATAAGAGTGGATATACATGGCAGTCGGAGCTTTATGGACTAGAGGATAATCGGATTCGCTACAAAAGTGTTTTTGTAAATTATGCAAATTGTACATTATTTATTCATTATCTCCAATGGCTGTTACAGTGTTTATAACCACAACATTTCAAACAAAAGGACTGGGGAAAGAGCAATTAGGCTTATACACAAATTAACCACTTCAGCAGTGCCATAGATCCTCCCTTAATTTAAATGTATTGGGATTATTTAATAAGCTTTGCCTTAGAAAACACCAAAACATCCGGAACTGCCGCAGTTAACGCTTACATGCACACATCATCTAATGAAGCTTCGCCCGCATGGATCACCGAATGCATCACTGAATCCATGCTTTCATGGCTTGCTTCTGAAGCATTAATTTCACTTCCCTTATATTGCTCCTACATATTTGGTTGGTTTGAAATAAGGCTTCACAATTTAGTGCCACACACCTGAGCACACGTTAAAAAAATTTAGAGTACATTAATTTTACTTGCCGGGAATTAGGTTCTGGAAAAAAATGTGGATGCCTGGATGAAGCATCAGTATTGAAGCAATTAACAGGGGGTTTTAATATATGTAATGTCCATTTTTATGCCGATTTCAAATATTTAAAATGCATGTTCCCCACACTACATTCTGCAGAAATTCGTATAATACCTTCGTATAATACGATGTCCGCAAAACGCTGCGCGATACTATGTACGAATAGGCCTATTTTACTTTTGACAGCCCTGCGAAACACATGCAACATATATGTCTTGAAACGTTTTTTGAATTTGACTGAGACTCCAAAAAAAGTGTGTATGTGTATGTGTGTGTGTGTGTGTGTGTGTGTGTGTGTGTGGGGGGGCGCAACCGGCAGCCTGGGCGCCCATTTAACCTTGCTCCTCCTTCACACTATGCTGTTGGGATTGGCTTTGATTCGCGGGACTCAAACCCGAGAAACAAAAGGCAGCAGCACACAGACACATTTTTCCCAAACTCATATTCAATCACGTGAGAGCCTATTTTGCTTTTATCAGCGGACCCTGCTCTTCCTGGGCTCCAGTCACAAAGCCGCCCAGCGCAGAGACAGGACGCGGAGGAGAGAGACCGCCGTTTCAAATATGCCGCGGGGGTTTTTAGTCAAGAGGAACCGATGGATACCAGCGTCGCTGTGTAAAATTCGTTATGGGGACAAAAAACATCCCATGGGTGCAGTGGGATGCAGTGCCGAGGCGACCACGGCAGCTCCGTGTGAGCCCCCCAATGTGCCCGGTGCCCCGTGTCCGGTCTGGAGGGCATCTGCAGATTTATGGGAATCATTTGAGCTGTTTTCAGAAAGCAAACGCGCACAGCCCTCCGAAGGCGCGATGGAAGTGGGGAGCAAAACCTGCAGAGATCTGTCGGTTGGGGGCCAGGATCGCAGACGCTGCGAGCGGAGCCAAAGCGCTCTAAGTCCTGCAGAGCCGACTGGAAAGCAGCGGGGTACCTGCAGCATGGAAAGCGGACTTGGTCCTTCTAGGTGCCCAGACTCAAGTCAGCCCATGGGGTCCTCGGTGAGGCTGCAGACGCGCTCACACCTGAACTTACCTGCGCCCGTCAAAAGCGACTGGCCGTCCCATCACTGCGCGCCTCCGCATCGCAGCATCCGGCGTGCGGAGGGTGACTCGGGGAGTCAAGCCAAATTCTCACTCCTAAATCACAAAGATGCGGGCAAGTTTAGCTTTAGGAAGAATGTCATCACCGGCTCCACCCTCGACCTAAACGTTAAGGGAAGGGGAGATCCGAAAATTCGACTATTTACTGTAGGCAGCAAGCCTTTGGGTGACTTCGTTTGCCAGCTCTGCAAGGTGGAGTATCCCGATCCCTTCTCCCTGGCACAGCACCGGTGCTCCGGATTAGCCCGTGTAGATTACCGCTGTCCCGAGTGCGACAAAGTTTTCAGCTGCCCGGCAAACCTGGCTTCCCATCGTAGGTGGCACAAGCCGCGCCCCGCAAAGAAGGACGAGATGCGGGACATTGAGCAGACGCAGCGGTGCGCGTTAGGGGATCCACATTTGGAGCAAAAAGGCGATGCCGAGAAGATGCCTAGAAATTATCAACACCTTCCACACCTGGAGAGCTCCCATGGCCGAGCTCCGCGGGGCAAGTATGCGCAAAGTACGCACACGACAGATAAGTCGAATAAAAAGTCGAAATCGCAGGAAAGGTCACCACGAGACTATAATTATAAAGCGTCAGAAAACTGTTTCAACCAATATAACAGGATGCTGGACAGTGCTAGTGGGACAATAACGGCCGACTCCGAAAAAGAGTCTGTATACACTGGTCTCTACTCCCCCTGTTTAGAAAGACAAGAGATGAGCGCAGGAAATTATTCCAGCAACATATTCCGTGGACACGAATTTCTTGGGAATCGCACGGGTGCCCAAAACAGCGCAGGATCTTCTGCTTACTACCAGAGCCAAGCGGGGCAAATAGCGCTCACCTGTCTGTTTTGCGGCATCCCTCTCCCTTCTGTGGAAATTCGGGATAAACACATGTTATGGCATGTAAAAGCTGAAGAAATTCTCGGGAATGCGGGTGGCGGCGATAATACGGTGGCCAGGCTGGGGATCTTCAATCTAGAGCGTCAGATCTTTCTTTTCTGACTCTTCTGTAGGGATACCAGCTCACAAAGCCCAACTGAATGCTGTTTCTATAAATGCCACCTGTATAATCGCGATTTCTATGTATATAGGCAACGCATATTTCAAAACGGCACAGTGACTTGTTTTTGCAATTTTCCGTAGGCCTGTCTGTAATAAGTCGGCATTACTGTATATATTCATGATGTTATGCATTTATTCGTAATAGTAACGCCACAACTATAATATATAATATGCGAATCTGCGAACAATGTTTATGTATCTCGTTAAAAATGACTGAAGTAAATATTCAAAGACTAGTACTTTGCCAGTATAACAATAGACAGGCTTCTGCATACTGCAGTTATGTATACGGTATGCATTGTAAAATACATTGTATAGATGTTAATTCCAGGTGTTACGGTTTAAACCAATTATATTGATAAAGACGACCAATGTACCGCACTGCATTCTGCTATAAGTTAATTATTTGAATTCGGTAGGGAGAAATTGACCGTAAAAATAAACCTGATGATTAGCAGTAATAATAACCGTTTCTGCAAATCCGTTGGCACTGCAGTTGCCCTTGCCCTTAAAGAATGGCACGTGTTTGGACGTGTTTTGGCGTTCGGTGCCGTTTTGCGGTGGTATTGCGATGACTTGCACACTCTTTAAGCGTTTTAAACGACTTCCAACAGCTGTCTTCTGAATCCCGCTGAAACAAAGTCACTCAGCAATAGTATGAAGTGCGGTTATGCAGCTTATGAAATCTGCACCGATGCACTGTGTCTGTGTAGAATTTCTGGATTTCTGCGTGCAATATAATTTTTTAAAGTCCTCCAATTTGTGCACCGCAGCCCTATAATAGATGCACAGTGAAAAAAAACACTATACTACGTTAATAACAAAAGTCGCCCTAGGATGCATTGCAATGTTTATTTAGCAAGTCTTTCTAAATGATCTGTGGCATGCATGATCTGGCTCAAAGATACACCAGTGTGTTACTAGTATGGCACGTCTGTAATGCTGCTTCTCCTGGTGTTTGGCATCAGCTTTTAAAACAATAAATTGCATGTCTATATGGTCAGAGTCATGGCAGCCTTGACCCTTTCCCCAGAAAGTAAGGAGAGAAGGATGGACCATCACAGAGCACTCACTCAGTCACTCACTCAGTCACTCACTCACTCAATCACTCACTCAGTCTCGCACACACTCACTCGCTCACTCAGTCACTCACTCACTCACTCACTCACTCAGTCACTAACTCACTCAGTCACGCACACACTCAGCCACACACTCACTCGCTCACTCACACACTCACTCAGTCACGCACACACTCACTCACTCAGTCACGCACACACTCGCTCACGCACTCACTCAGTCAGTCACTCACTCATTCAGTCAGGCACACACTCACTCGCTCGCTCACGCACTTACTCAGTCACGCACACACTCGCTCGCTCATGCACTCACTCAGTCACGCACACACTCACTCACTCAGTCATGCACACACTCACTCAGTCAAGCACCGACTCACATATATGCACAGAGGTTCATACAAATAGCATGCCTGTACTGTGCTTATAAAAAACAGTAACACAAAAACATGCACTTAAAAAGTTAGAGCTGGATGGGAATCTATGGCCTTTGAAGCTGTGAGGTGACCTGAAAATAAAATGAAGCCTTGTTTGCAGTCTGTAGAGGAAGAGGCACACTGGAATGTGTGTTTTCTTCTCATGCTCCATCTTCCAGTCCTTTTCTATGATGTATGAGTGACAGCTAAGCTTGGAGTCTGAGTTCAGGGTCTGCCATCCATCCAGCACCTTCAGGGCCCATCGGGATGGGGCTACACTGCCTATCACAGGACTCAAACCCCATTTATATATAATAGAAACTGTTTGGACACATTCTGCATATTGGCAGAACTTTCTAGAAAGCTCACTCCAACCTGCCCATGACTGTAAACTCATCAACCGTGGCATGAGGTGACCATGAGTACCTTTAAGATGGAGAACATCTACCATATGCGAGTCTCTGAGCCTGTCGGGTCCTGAGCACTGTGCTGGATGCAAGACCTGCACTCGGCCTAAGTCGGGAACATCAGGAGTTTCTGATTTGGGGTCAGACCCACCTATCTGGAACATCTACCCATACTCACTCTTATGCATCAGGGGCAGACTGTACGCTCATTATACACACACCTTACCCAGATAGCTTTTTTGTCTCTTTATATGGAGGGTCATCTGAGATCATTACGACATTCTTCTGCTCATTTTGAAGGTGCTACACCATACCCTTTGCCCTGAAGATAGTGCTTGACAGCCTTTACAGTACAGGATCCATGTTGAGTCAATGATAAGCCATGCAGCCTCTTAGCTGCCATTTCAAGGGCAGAGTCAAGCGAAGGCACTGACTCCAGCCTCATCCTTCACTAATTCCAGCGGGCCAAGACCTCCTTCACAACCAATCACAGCTCTCCTCATTCATGCACCGTCCTCCCTCACACATACCTCCACCTCTGGGCCGTCACACCACCTCTTTCCCCCCACAATCGGCCTCTAGCAGATGGACAACGGCTGACGGCTTGCAGAATCACTTCCTCCACCTCTCCTCCAGATGCCCAGTGGCAGACACCCAGGCCTCTTCTCGCAGCCCAATCTCCATTTGCACCACGCTCCCCTGTCACGCTCATCAGTAGGGGCCGTCGCCGCTTCCAAAGCATCTGGCTCGTTTCAGTTCCATGCTCCGGCTTTACGGTCACGGTGAATGAGAGATGAACAGCGTTTGGGAAGGGAGGGTGAGATTGCATGAGTTCAAAGAACAAGGCAGACATTTTTTTTGCATTGATCACATCACCAACGACTGGCTGCTTTTCCCAGCAGAAAACAGCGACCGCAGTAAAAACGTGTCGCGGACTAAACAGACTTAATTCATTGCTTGGTGACGCGGCCCCTTTAAATCGCATCATCTCTCTGTGTCACGCTTAAGGACTGATATTATTCTTGCGTGGATCTGAACATAAGACATACCCTTTCAAAAATAAGACACTACCGGTAATCAGAGTAGCCAGAACACGGATACCGTCGGTATAATTTCAAGCACGTCCATCTTTAATCTTTGCTCATAAAACACGCCAGGCACATTTCAGAAGTGAAATACATGAGATGGCCATAAATTTTTCAAATGCCTATTTTATGGCTGCCTGTAAATCTTAACCGTTAAGTGTTTCAACGCAACAATTATCGCGCAGTCCAATGTGACAACTACATGAGGAGAAAAAATCAAATTTAGAAATACATATTTTATATACTTCAGCAATGGAAATTTAAGTAACAAAGAATTATTTCATATCAAAAGCACTATAGATCACATCGCAGAGGTTATAGGTGCTTGCTTATTTTCCATTCTGGTACTTATAATATTGCCTGCATACACACACACACACACACACACACACACACACACACACACAAATTACAGTTTATTTGGTAATGTGGTGATTCCACATTGAACCTCACTCTGATGCAACATAGTCCCTCATACTCTGATACAAAAAAATTGGAAGCTTATCAATGATCACAACAAATAACGATGCATTTTTTTTTTAGTTTGCTTGACGTTTTAAATAAACAATTGACTGTGCAGATGCCCTCACACAGTCTGTTTGTCGGGGTTCACTCAGCATGTGGGGGTCTTGTCTTCAGCAAGTTTAGAAAAAAAATGTATATAAAGACCCAGCAACACAGAACAGAAAGCAGGCAGCCTCACTCTGAGTCAGCGTGCCGATTTAACCCAGGCAGAGCCAAACCCAGAGCGCCTATGAAACCCAGGACACAGGGAGGTCAGTCAATGGGACCAGCAGAGGGGAGCTGCTAATTATGGGAGGGAAAGAAACAGGAATTTTTAAACTGTGTACATCAACACATTGCACATTGTGGCACATATGTGCAAAATAAGATGGGGACCTTCTAAACGCTGCATAAATCCAGTTGAAGCAAAAGACTGTAAACAGACATGAAACCAGGCGAAGTCAAAGTGGCAGAGAATTTAAAGAGGATTTAAAAAGAGCAAGCGTTAACAAATCAATCTTAAGAACAAAAATACGTCTTAAAAGCAGCACGGCAACACAGACGATGCCTAACAGTTTATCACATACGGGCTGAAGTTAGTAAGTACATGTGACTTAGCAGAGGATTTTGTTTCAACCAACTAGTGGAGCACTCTGTGACTGTGACTCTTTATGCTCAACTGATTGGTTGAAACAAAATCCTGGTCTGGATTTTTACTTTCTGGACCTGATATTGACACGTCTGTAACTTAGTAAGTACATTTTTCCCTGAAACATTCTCTTTCCCCTTAACTCAGATTAATGTAGGGGGACAGATTGCCTTTACAAAAGCGAATAACACAGCATTATCATCGCCATCATCCTCCTCCACCCAGCCTCGATCGGAGGTGGCCGATTCAGGCTGCTCTCCAAATTGCCTCAACTGCTCCGTCGAACAAAAGCGCCTTGCACTGGGAGAGAGGCGTCGATACATATTGATCCCCCCCACCACTTTCTCATTCTCCAGCTGGCCCCGGTAGAGTGTGGGGGCACCTCTCTCTCAGCTGCCGCTGGTCCTACATGAGAGTGATCAGTATATGCTGAACAGCCAGGTAAATCCCACCCGGCTGATTGATGCCTATGGAGACTTTATTAGAATATAATCCTCAGGCCCTCTCCTCCAGCACCCGCTCCTCTATATTTAATCTAGATCCCCATTGCGTTTTCCAAGCATCTCCTCGCTTATCTTCTGTTCATTGCTGACACAATGCCCCCTCGCCTCATCTAGCTTGGAGGCAGCACACTTCTTCCGAAGAATCTAACAAGCTCTACTCAGCCCTGTGCTGGAGATACATTACCCCTTCTGCTCTTAGATCACGGACTGAATGTCGACATTCTTTTGAAGACTCGTGACGTAAAGTTCCGTCTCCCTTCTGGCCGTCTGAGCAATAACTTGCCGCGTCAACTTTGCTGGCACCTCCTCAACTGTGATTTCACACACAGCTGAAAAACGTTGATGGTGACGAAGCAGGACTCAAATATGGGCAGCAATTTGCAAATGTCCACTAGCCTAACCAATGGTGGCTTCACAGGTGTGTAGGAACACAAGTCAAATGGATTTGGGCCACCGCAGTGAGACAAAGCAACACGCCAATGAACCTCTCGGATTGGTTCCCAGTGGGGGGTAAACAAGGAACCTGAATATCTAGAGCTATTCAGCTGGCTGACCCACAGAACACACTTTAGAGGCACTTCCAGTCATTATTGCAGCTCAAGTTAATTTCCCTCTTGCTTGTTTTTGTCACACATTAATTCGTTTGTGTCCTTCGTTCATGACACTGAAGTGCCCCCCGCCAAGGGAGCTTACAGCAATGCTTCTCACTGCAGCCTGCACCCCGCCGCAAGCTAATGCTAACTGGGAGAAATCCTCCATTGTTCTGAAGCAAAGATCATAAGAAGATGAAAACAACTGAATGAGGTCCCACAAATAAGACGGAGCGGCCTTGCTTGGGTGGGGGCCGTTGTGCCAAACTTCACATAAGGACGAGGCCTTGCGTGCACCATTGCATGCGACTGATGTCTGCAGCTCTCATGTGACTTAGAGATCTCAGGGATTTTTCCAAGGTGGGGGGGGGGCAGAAGAATGGTCAAATCACCAAAGAAACTTTCCCCTAAGACAGCCACCCCCCCCCCCTTTTGTATTCCCACTTTCCAAAGAGCTGGGCCTCAGACTGTTAAAAGTAATGGTCTTCATTTTCTGCACTGAAAAGTGGGCCATTTGGAAGGTGCATAATGCTGTAACATGGAAGCAGGCCTTTACCGGGCTCTCACAATGCAGTAGGATTGCAATCCCTTGGTCTTTGACCAGGACTGAATGGTGTAATTATACACCAGGTATCGAAGGACAATGCATCATTAAACAAAAAAAAAAATTCCCAGCCTAGCCCCCTAACTCCCTGCTTTATGCACTTTTTGAGCAGATTTTTTTTTTCCCTCTTGAGGCTAAATGCAACCTGGCGTTTAAGAGTAATATCGGCCGCATTAGCGATTTGAAATTGCGGCGATGACAAAGCGCCCCCCCGTGACTGCGGAGATGTAGCGCGGTGTGGGGAAATGCCTGAAATCGCTCGCGGTGCACATTAGTGCAGGGCCCCCGGCGGTGAAAACCCAAATGACTGAGATCGATAGTCCCGGCAGATTGGAGACTCCTGCCTCGGCCTGTCTCTGCCTCCTCTGGAGCCTACAGTGCCTCACACACAACCCAGAGACTGATGCGTGACAGCTTGGTCACAGCAAACCTGTGACATCTAAAGGCGGCCATGCTTTATCGCCTCAGAAGGGACCTACAAATATTACTTACAGGAGGTACACACTACTTCAAATCTATGCAAAACATATACAAATAGAGAATCTATACATTACTGTCATACTGAATCAAGAAAAAGACAAGGTTGACGAAAAAGAACACCGAAATCCAGCTCGTCAGCTCCAGGTGTAATACTGCAAGAAATAAGGCCAAAGAAAACACGAGGACACAGAGGAAAAGCAAGACTGATAATGCAACAGGGTGAGGTACATCATCAGATACACCCTGTTTTTCTCTCGAGTAAGTGTTTCGGGAAGATGTGCTTTTTATTGCTCACATGCTCGCCGACGTACAGACCGTGTTTGTGAATGGTTTTCCATTCTTATACTGTATGTCATCATAACATTTTCATTTATTTAACCAGTCTCCGCAGCAGTTGGGGTTAAGGACCTCGCTCAAGTGCCCAAGAGTGCAAATACTCAGCTTACTACAGGATTTGATCTGCTAATCTGCGGATCACAGATATAGAGTCCTATCACACAAAGCCACACTCCGCCCCCAAACACTTGCCCTTAGGCTGGAATTGAACCTAAAACTGTGTATTATGCTTTCTACAATCCTCCACTGTACCAGCTGAGCTGTCGAAGGAGGAGAGTATAGGGACAGATTTCTAAACCAGAAATCTTCTCATCACTAATCACGCACATTATCCATTGCACCACTAGGTGAAAAATACAAAAGCCTGAACTCTCAATAGACCACTGCAATCACCAGCCTCTTAAGCCGTCCAGCTCTTTCCATAATTTGCTTCCATGTCAAACAACTGGTTCAATATTACACTCATGATCTTTGTTAGGAATCCAAGGGTAAGAGTTACCAGTGCAGCCCAGAACTGAAGCAAACAGGCTGACTTCAGCAAGTCATTTGTGGAAATTACCATGGATCTGCAACACGGTGTGACAGTCTGAGCAGAGGAAACGTGTCACTCCCTCCACCCCCACCCCGGGGGGGTTGGGGGGGGGGGGGGCACATGAACAGATCCCAATCAGTTGCAGCACCTTTCAGTTTTGCTGTTGGGACAAAAAGCCAACACACATACTCTCAGTATGATAGTCACCCTCATCCTTTAGCTTACTCAGCGAGTAAGCACTCCATGGTGGGGGCTCTGACAGTCACTTTTGAGAATGTTAGTCAGGACACCGTGGAAGTTACCACATAGTGTAGGTACCATTAGCTACCTTTACCAGAATGTCTGATGTTCTCGTATGATTACGAGCACAGGTAATGAGCAAGCACATTTAACGTAAGCCATTCTCTTTTAGCTGGGGGGAATATGATGACCAAATGCTGGCAAACCCAAGGCAAACTAGTCTATAACAATGGAGACATTCCTGTTGATGTCACAAAATTGACAGAGTACAACAAGCACAATTAACAAAGATCGGAAGGACTTGGATCTGAATCCCTGCTTGACCAGTTGAACTACAGAGTGTTGCATGTTTGCGGTGCGAAACACCAGCAAGCACCTTTTAAAACAGTAGCTTTTTCAATACAGCAGGTGATATACCTGGTGGTTAACAGCCAATCAGCTGCCCCCTTTTGCTCTGAATGCAGGGCAAGATCAGCTAGACTGAGAGCAGCCCAGGTCACAAGTGAACCCTTTATTAAGATTATAGCTTTGCTTTAGCAGACTGGGACAGTGATGAAGCCATGTGGCATCCGTGGCAGAGGTAACGCCGAGGCCCTGTAAGACGCTCATGTCATCAGCGCCTCAACGTCAGATTCCGGCTGTGTTTACAGTCACATATCTCTTTCTGGTTTCACATTCTCTTACAATAATTGGCATATTTACAGCAAACGTGGCGAGAGTGCGAGTCAGCTGACCCCGCCCC
>JAODKM010000038.1:12445994-12458989 GCA_026780845.1 Petrocephalus sullivani
TCCACACCGCCACATGCTATTGGTGTGCTAACATCATAATCGCTGTTACCCACGGCGACCATGGTCCTTCGTCACTTTCCACACCGCCACATGCTATTGGTGTGCTAACATCATAATCGCTGTTACCCACGGCGACCATGGTCCTTCGTCACTTGACACACCGCCACATGCTATTGGTGTGCTAACATCATAATCGCTGTTACCCACGGCGACCATGATCCTTTGTCACTTTACACACCGCCATGTGCTAACATCGTTATCACTGTAACCCACGGTGACCATGGTCCTTTGTCAGGCGTGGCACGAGCCGTCGATCTTGGGTACATTCTGTCATCGGGTTAGCTGGACTGAGATCGTGCATGACGTGGCATGGATCTCTGTGTAAGCAGAGAGCGTGAGTAACATACGAAGTGTGGATTTCTCTCTGCCTCTTCCTTATGAATATTCACTGACCTTCCATTGATGGAATGGGTGGTCGTGAGTGGGGGGCAGGCAACATCACTGTGGGGAAAATGGGAAAAATGGCAGACATGGGGGCTGACCATACTGCTAGAAGTGGGTTGGTGGCTGTGGTCAAGACAACATAGTTTGCTGCACCAAATGGTCAGGGGAATGATATGCTGAACACCGGCAACCGTGAGCAGGAAAGGACAGATGGATGGATGGATGATATGCTGAACAGGAAGATTCCTGTCTTGGACGCAATTGCAAAAAAACTGTTGCATAATGATACTGTACACTGTAAATCTTGGTGTAAATTTAACACCAAGTTCAGCTTCTGATTCTAGTGGTCAGATCCAGTCAGACCCCTGAGTCATGATGTCCTTCCACCAGGAGTCAGGCAATAGCTTTGGGTTTACTACCTTACCCCTCCACCGACGACCCACCCACCCCTGGTTACAAACCTTGGGTTGTTTGGCTCCACGTCACACCAGCTTCATCACCAAGTCTCCTGGAAGGAAGCATTCAGTTTAATGAAGCAATAATGGTTCAGCCAGGCCTTGTTTTCCAGAAGGGCAGGGGCGTGAAATGGGGATTAAATAAAGTAGGCGTATCCAGTTAGGAGAGGATCAAAGGTCACCTGCGAGGATTCAGTCTCTACAATCAACAGGCCTGCTTACAGCTTAAAATGTCAGGCCTAGGCTCCGGGAGTCCGATGGGGGTTAGACGGTCTGTTAGTCGTACTGTAGGGTCAGAAGCAAATCCCCAGCTTCATTACTGAGATTGCCATAGATTATCTGTGTATCTCAAATCCTTATCGGGAGCATGGGCGTGCCCACACTAGCCAATCCGTACCGTGCCTGACCACGTTTGACCCCCAAAGTTCAGTGCGTTTCACTTGCGTGATCACTCCGTACCATTTCCGGGCGCGGTATGCTTAGCCGTGCCCTGGGTCGCTTAATGAGGTGGGCCGAGCACAGTTTGTCAGACTTGGGCACAGTACACTTCCAGTGAGATTGCTAGGTATGGAACACACACATGACATCACTGATGCGCACAGGTACACAATACATGAACCAAACCCAGAAGGAACAGGTCAGGTAGGCTGTACAGGTTATATCATCGTTTTTTTTTTTTCACAAAACTGCGCTGTGAGCAAAATGATGTGTACAGATCAGGTAGCAACAAACATTTAAGAAACGCTGTGGCAAAGGGATCACTTTGGTGCACGGCAGAGGTGCAGTGTTTGCTGGACCTTTCGGCTGATGAGAGTATCCAGGAACATGGAAACATGGAACTCTTTTCTTATAAGTGTAGCACAATTAAATGAAAATCGCTGTGTTGCATACTCAATAAATCTATGAGAGGGCCACTGCTTTGTGTCCAGAATGACTTCAAATAAACCACAAAATAAGGACATTAATCATGATCTCCATTTTCCTGTGTGATAGCGCTTTTCTGGTGATGATGAAAGCGTGCTTGGATCGCGATCAGGCACAGTTCACGGCAACCTGGCCAAGGGTGAGTATGCCCTGATTATACATAGCTTACCCTGCATTATTGCATCGCAAACATTCACTGTCACGCTACCTGCAGGACATCACAGTGTCGTTTTCCTAGAAACATTTTCTGTTTAATATGTTGTTCGTTTGGACAGCTCTGTCCTGCTATGCATCGTTCTGGAAAATCCACCAGCATCAGGATCAACCCAGCTGGAGGAAAGACAAGACCGGGTCTGGCTTCATGGGGTGCCCCCTCCAATCACAAGGCTGGCCCACCCAGCCAAGAGGGGGAAGTGTATTTTTTTATGTGTAATTGCCCCCCAAAAAAATCTGGAGCCGAGCCTGGACAAGACCAAGGACCCCTACCTGTAAAATTAGAGGTCAAAGGTCACAGATATGTGGTAGCCTATCCCCAATCCTGCACAAACAGAAAGGTAATATTATCTGCAGGGAATGAGGCCCACAGAAGGCATGTCTTATGGGAATGCCCTTGGGTTCTTATTGAGGGGTTGGTATTTGACTTCTGCTGGTTTTTATTAGATTCCCCAAGCTTTTCGGGAATCCAGAGCCACCGCATACCGAGCTAAGCCAAAGCTCATTATGCGTAGTGACCAGACAAAGTGGCTATCACAGGCAGCCTGTTTGTGAACGTGCAGACACCTCTAGAGATTCACTGAAATCCATTTGCATATACATTTTTTTTAGTTCCCAGAACAGTTTCTATGGAGATAAAGATGAAATAAAGAGGGCGTCAGGATCAAGGCATCCACAGAGAGGTACAAACGAAGAAATGCAGGAAATGCTTTCGCACAGTGACAGTAAAATTGAATGCGGCGTCTGAGGGCCGAGAGGGTTATTTCAATTTTAACAGACAACTGGAGAGACGCACTTAAGTATCAAAGCAGACGAGAAGTACAACAAGCAAAACAGAGCTTTGTCTTTCTCAGCATCTGTTAATATGGAGAGTGAAGTGTTCATCTCAGATATTGAGTCAGCTGAGGAAGAAGCTTGCAGCAGCATGGCGCAGACTAGATGCAATCTGCTGGAACGAGTTGGCCTCGGTCCTCGGGACAGGTCTTCTCATTGTACGGCTAACATTTCCTTCATCTCTGTAGACCCATTCAGCACCTAAGCCAAACCAAGGAGGTGGCCCACGTCAACACATTCTTTCACAAAACCATAGCAGTCAAGTTCCAGCAAGTTCTGAGGTCTGGAAAGGCCCTGTTATCACACTCAGAGTAAGCTCCCAAGCAGGACGTAAAGTATGCGGCGCTCCTCCGCAACAAACGACCCCTTGTTGTCCTCAGTAGGCTTCCTCCTTCCTCCTTGCTGAGCAGTTGGTGTGAGTCATGAGTTGGGCTGTACTGATCCTCATGCCAAGTGCTTAGGGGAAGAAGCCATGTTCGCCTCTACCCAATCCCTTTGTTGGCTGCATTTTTGTTGATTGATTCCAGATTCACATGATTATTATTTATTTTCTTGAAATTGAAAGTGTTTGGTTCCTGGATCCTTAAACTCACTGACTTGCTGACCATGGCTTCATACATACAATAGCATTAATGTCTGCAGCACACGGCCCTCAGTCTCCTTCAGCTCTGCCTGTCTCGGCCACTTATGCAACACCATAAAGAGCAGAGGCACTTTCCCTGTCTTTCAGCGCCCCCCACCCCCCCCCCATTGGACAGGCCCCCTGGATATGTGTCCTCCCATTGGCTGTTAGTGGAACACAAGCATGTAAACAGTATTGAGCGCCATACACATGGTGGTCCTGGTTTTTGTGGGAGAGAGTTATGGAATTTTATGGGACAGAATAAGAGACTAGGAGATGCAAGCATCATTGCGATATTTATGTTACCTGACCCCAAGATGATGGGGGCATCACGAAAGATACCATATTATGAGCTTTACTGGACCACCATGCTGAACATCACTTCTCATAGGCTGCGGGGGAAAAACCAGGATATCAGAGGGTTAAAATGTTCCGAGGAGAATGAGTCACAGTGTCTGCGCCGTACCGCAGGCTCTGAAAACCCAAATGAATCAAAAATGTCCTGCTAGAGTGTTAGGGCCTTGTGTGCTTCTTATTTTCTGGGCCTTTATTAAGATCCTTTCTCCTTAGTCCAGGGGGTCTGTGAGGCAGGGAAGCTGGGGGGGGGGGACTCCTTGTGGGGTGGCAGGGACTGGATAAGACCTGTGCGGGGCAACATCAGCTGCTCTGTGCAGAACAGGAGCGAAGTATCGCTGGCTGTAAGCGTGCGTCTGCCCGTCTGTCCAGTGCCCTGGGGGGCGTACAGGTGGTGCTTGGCGCCCGGCGCCCTCAGGATGGCACTTAACCTGAATTGCCTCCGAATCTGTATTGTGCTGTGTAAATGGGTTAAGCATGAACTGGAAGCCATGTAAACTGCTTTGGATAAAAGCCATTTCCTAAGCAATTAAATAATGCAATAATCAAAAATGACACACGGGATGACCCTTTTCATGCTGGCATCCCTTTAAGACTGAGCAAATAAATATTATCATTCACATCATCGTCATCGCCATCCCTTCTGCTGTTCCTGGAGCCTTAGCCGTGACACTCAGTGTCTGACCAAACTATGCAGGCAGCCCTGGGCTCTCTCCTCTCCCTGCTTGTTCCAACAGAGCTCCTGCAGGCCCAGAAAAACCAGTTAACTATCCCTTTCCCTCTAGAATTCTTTTTTGTATATGCCCTTTGATTCCACCTAACCCCTGCACCCTTTGTTAGTTCTGCTGACAGAGAGGACTCTGTATGCACATAGTGGGATCCAATAGGGGCTAATGCATTGAGGTTCACAGTGAGGGGCACCAGGTATGACCCAGCCCTTTTTTTCTAGGAGTAAAAGCATGGGGTAGGTACTGAGGGTCTCTGTTCTCTTTGTTTTAATTCCCGAACCTGGTTTTTAACCGTATCTCCAAGGCTTGTGGCAATACGGCATAATAAACATGCCAGTTTAGTCGTACTGTTGTACTGATACTGGCCTAGCTTTTGTGACAGTTGCAAAAGAGAGACTCCTCCCTAAGATTTATTTTACCGAAATAAAAGCCTTTTTTCATTCTTTTGTATGTTTCTGTCCTGGTCTTTATTTTCCACTGGCCCTTTCACCTCTGCATATCATTGGATATTGTTTCCACTAAATTGCTTTTACCTGCCAGCAGTCTGGAGTTATATCTGAGTCTGTGTGTCTGTTTGTGGGTAGAACTGATGATCAGGAATAAACGTTGAGTGCACTGTTTTTTATAGGGATGGCCTGCTTAGGACAGAAAAACCCCACAAAGCACGCTGTTTGTTTAGCACATTCCTGAGCCTTTTAGATACTCGGCAGATAAGAAGGTTTGATTAATGTTTGGCTGTTTAAACCTCTCGATATAAACAATTTTAAACAGCAGCATAATAACATTCAGGGAACAACTTTATTTCCATCCCCGGAGAAACATTTGAAATGTGTTTTGGAAATTCTCGGTTGAAGATAAGGTGTGGCGGTGAACATCTGTACTGGGGAAGGTGTGGGTAACATTCGCCGTGTGTGCACTGGCCGCCCTCTGGCTAATCTCGGCCCCCCCCCCCCCCAGCGGTCAGTCGCAGCCCGTCAGCTGACTCATTGCAGCCGGTCGAATCGCACAGCTTCTCCCGCACCTGTCCGCGCCTCCGGATGACTGCGGTGAGTCACGCCGCTCACTGACAGAACTGGGCCACGCTGCCTACCCGCCGCCGTGCCGCGGATGCTTGTAAAGCCCCGGGCTGGCACAGGGATCACTCCCACTTTGTCCTTCCGTTGCCGTGGAGCCACGCTTCTTGTCTGATCGCTGTGTGGTCTACACCGGCCGTGACTGAGAGACACGGGAATGTAGAGAGGATCGAGCAGGCATGAATATTTAACCAGGGGCAATTAGCAGTGTTACAGTCGCAGTTCTCGCAGTTATGTAAAGGGTGGTGAGAGCAGTGGTGCACTGATACGGAACATTCTTTCACCTACACATCCATAAACAGAGACCATGTGATGCATTGTTGTCCTTGGGACCCGGAGCTGTGTAGGTCTTGGCCGATTGACGCCGGAAGCTGCAGGGCAATCACTCAGATGCTAACATAAACAGAAGTATGACTAGATGCAGCTGAAAACCAATGCACCATAAATTCGAGTTTGGCAGTCTGGAGAGCTGCCCACCACTGCATTTTGGAATGTAGTTCCTGTAGTCAGATACCGGTCTTACCAGCGTTTGCCCTGATCCTGATGCCACGGATCTGCTCATCTTGTTTCTGCGCACTGCAGCATATTCCTGGAGTGTGATCTAAGGCTGGCCCCTTCAGCTTGTGGCCTTGTAATTGTTACTGATTCAGATTATTTCTGATGTTCTGGGAGAACCTGTAGTTCCAGATTCATAAGGCCCTTAAGGACCTTAAGGACCCTTGAAATCATCCCAACTTCTCCTCCCTTACTGTGCCCCTGACCACAGAGTCCCTCAGTGAACTTGCCTGATTTGTCATTCAATTAATAAACATGAATATCCATGACAATATGAATAAATAAACTGGAATACTTTCATGAAAGCTTTCATCCAATGCTTGGTTATAAATAATGAGATGCCTGCTGACAAACCAACTATTTTGCTGGGAGGGAATTAATTTTGTAGCTGGACAGTAGTGCCAAGTAGCACCCGCCTTGTTTTTCACTATTTTTGTCCCGTTAAGCCTCTTGTGCAAGCTGTTTAGGGTCAATGGAGTCTGCATGGAGTCACTCACTGGTGGAATTTAATTATTAACGACATAGGAACATTTCTCAAGGGTCTCTGAGTCTTGTACCTTAGGATCTGATATCAGATTGGATGCTGTTCATTATACAGAACAATGTGTCCCATGAACCCAGCTGACAATGCAAATTTCAGCTTTGCTGCTGTTTTCTTAAATAATCAAATGTGTTGTTATGTTGTTAAAGTAAATTTCATTACAGGGCATCTTCCCAAATGCTGAAATTGGCATTTCAAAATGTTGTCATTATTTAAGATACTTTAATGGAACTACCAGACTTCCTTTGTTACTTATTTAACAAGGCAGCAGTGTGGTGCAGTGCTGTTACGTCACACCTCTAGGGTTGGAGATTTGAATCCATGTTGGGGCTATGAATCACATCTGTTTGGTTTAATGTCCTCCTGCAGTTATGTGAACTGGTGTCTCTGAATTACCAGTTGACTGCATCCTCAGTAGCATCACCAGAAAATTGTGGTTTAGGTGGCTATCAGGGGCCAGTTATGTTTATTGTAGGGGTCTATTTTATAGTCCAACTTATAAAATAATGTATATTTTGCTTTTACTGGTTTAATGTGGGTTGGTCATAGCCTGCAATGGATGAACATGCCTCACGGGCTATTTCCCACCCTTGTATTCTGATTGGACGCATATTCAGTGCAGGGTTGAGGATGCTCCCATCCAGTCGAATCAAAGTGTTTTGGTTGGTGAGAGAACACCACAGCACCAGGAGCAGATATAACCTGAACCCACAGCCATCAGGGCTCAAACCCACAATTCTACGTCGCCACAGGAACCCTCATGTTTAATTTATTTGTTGTCATTTACGTTTCCATAAGCTTTGTTCAAAGTAAACCAAGAATGGCCATGAATTTTTAACAAGGAGAGAAAAGTATTCCAGTTTGTAGATCATTGGCGTAGAACTAATAAGCGGATATTGCTTCTTTAGAGAATGTCAGCCCGCCTTGTCTTCCTGTGAACTGCCACTGTTTGGTAATGCTCGTTACGCTTTTTATCATCAGGTAATTATATTTCTCCGCATTTCGAGAGGCTTATCAGGTCCTGTTCACACATGGCTATATATTACATTTTAATTTTCTTCATTTTGTTTAATGTGCTGTCATCCTTGGTCTGTCGGGATCTTAAAATACACACATTCAAAAATATAATTTAACTCAGTGAAAGAGAGACCTTCATTTCGTGCGATAACTATTAGCATCGTTCTGCTTGTCCTTGAGGAATATAAGTTAAAAAATGCTACATCGTACTTCTCTCAGTATGATACGATCTCAAATTGAATGAAAGTACATTTTGCAATGGCTCTCCCTAGGGTCATGATACATCTTTCCTCTTAGAAACTTGATTTGTATTGGTTTGGGATTAGTGTTAGATCTGTTGGGGACCTCTGATTGGCCATTGGTCAGTCACATGGTTGTTTTTTAACAGCAAAAGTTATAGGCCTCTTTCTGGAGCAGGGGATCAATAAGGACTAAGTGTCCCCCGTAATGAGGAAAGTGACCAAAGCAGAGAGAGCCCTCTCCATGCCCTTGGCTTGCAGATGTGTGCATCTCCGAGGTTTAGCTGGATGCCACACTGAGTGTCTGAAAACTTAGAGCACCAGTTGAATGCTGGGTGTTAATTGCCTTTGGCTGAATCACCTTTTCACATTGGAACTTAGATACGAGTCATTTTGTGCCTGATTTTATCAAGCAGACATTTCCATGGCTTCTGAATTTCCAGTTTGCATCATCTGCAGAATATGAAACTGTTGACAATATTTATGGAGCAGATTTTGCTGAAATTAATGACTGAAAGTTTACCAAGGTACAGTGAAAGGGTAATACTTGAGTAAATTTGAGTATTGAATATATCTGCCAGTTATTGGCGTGAATTCTGCAGGTGTGTCAGGCCGACAGAGAGCTGGGTCCTGCATCCAGGTTTATCCCAGGACAATCCACAGCAAAATCTAAAACGGTACTCTGTTAATTTGCAGGCATAGACTAAAGAACAGGACATCATTGTGAAAGCATCAGCATTCACTGTGAGAGCATCAGCATTCTCCATTATTCTCAGAGCAATGCTGCATATCTGGAATTCTTCCACTGGCTTTCCGAAAATCCCAGTGATGTGCCTCTGCAGTGGCTCATTTAGGCAATACAGAGTCTCACTTAATGCAGGTGTGACAGATTGTCCCCCCATTCAACAATTCTCCTAAGCTGCCCCCACCCCACCCCACCCTATTTGTAAAACACCCAAAAATTCCACACGTGCCTTCCAGCCTGATGAAAGCTTAATTGACTCAGTATTGTTCTCAAGGAATCGTATAGATAAAATGCTACCTGCCACAGTTGAATTTCGCCCACAGAAAGAACTATTTCTGTCATGGTGCTAATCAGCTGGCTTCCCTTTTGTAGGGATCTCTGCAGATAATCGCGTTCACTCATTACTGAATTGGCCTCATCGGGACAATGCTGTCTGACTTATAGATGGTGTCCCCTGAATGCCTGACATAAATGTTTCCTGAGTCACGCAGTTTCACAGCCTCTCGCAAGATGCTCAAACTAAAACCTCAAAACAACTGATGCTTGTCTTTCCTCGTACTTTCAACCTGAATTATCGCGCTCATTTTAACCGAGTTGGGCTGTCGGTCATTTGTCCGGATTTTAAATGATTGAAGTATGCTTATTTGTTTGGTTTGCCACTCATGCCTTCCTCACACTCGGCTCCTGTCTCGTTAGCAGGTCTCGTCAGAGATCCACAGCCTTCTTACAAAACAGAGATTGAAACCAGAGGCAGAAATGGATTCGAACGGAAAACAGCAAATTATTAAAGGAAAAAACAAATACTGTCTGCAACATGTCAAGCTCGAAACTGGTGATGGTGATGATGATGATGATGATGATGATGATGAAGAACATTCACTCGCAATTACGATAGGCTTTATTTTATTTACTGGCACTAAGCTTTTCTCCCACTTCCTGTCAGGCTATGGGATGACATCACCAATGCTCACATCTACAGCTTGTTCTAAGGGCTACTGCCTCCACCCGCAAACCCATTGCTGCCAGACCAGTAGCTGCTCAAGCTTCTTGTTTAACGGCAGATGTTGAGATATGGCGGCTTCACACCTTCAGGGTTGGGGAGTTGATTCCAGCTCCTAGCTCTGCGTGTGTGGAGGTTATATGCTTGAGTGGGTTTCCACTTGGAGCTCCAGTTTCCTCCAGCAGACGTGCAGTTTCAGTGAATTGCTTTCTCAGTATCACCTGTGGTGTGTGTCCCCTGCCAGGGATTCTCATCCCATCCAGGGTGGGCCCATGACGTCTGCCCTAGACTGCCTGGGGTAGTTAGTATTCAGGTTTAGTGCAACCCTGCATTGGAAGCCTAATGTTCCCTAATGTTACAGGTATCAACCACAATCATGGTTCCCCCTACCTCCCACCACCAGTGGGTCCTTGAGCAAGACCCTTAACCCCAAGTTGCTCCGGGGATAATGTAATCCATGTAATGGGGTTATGTAAGTCACTCTGGATGAGGGGGTCAGCTAAATGACATACATGTAAATGTGATCAGCCAGTGTCACCATTGCTGTTTTAAAGAATCATTCACTGATACAGAACAGTGGCCCAGTCCCCCTAAGTTCCCCCTAAGCCCTGAACCCTCACAGACTTAACTGACATCACCTGGTTAGTGAGTGAGTGTGAGGGCTTGAAAGGGTGTAAATAGGAATGGGACAGCACATTGCCACATATCGTGTTACCTTGCCACCGCCAAAACATGCAAAATCCTAACATGAACTGAAATCCTTAACCCTTCGGGTGTGAGGCTCTACCCAGTGTACCACATGAATTTATTTTAAAATTTACGGCAAGGCACTTAAAGGACTAACTGCCTAATTTGAACATGTTCCAGGCTCTTGCCTTAAAAAGTGGATGACAGGTGATTATCAAATAATCAAAACAGCAACATTAGGGGTAACACTCTAGTTGAGGGGCCACAAATAATGCAGTAATACATGCTTAGTAAATGCATTAATTAACCATTAACTATGCGTTACTTCATCATTAATAAATGATGACGACTCATGTATTCTTTGCAGGAACTTCATTAGTTAGTTCATTAGTTAATTATTTACTAATTCATGTTCATGATTAGTACTTAAGTAGTCAATGAGGTACTACTTTGATTTGTGGCCCCCTCAACTAAAGTGTTACCGCATTAGGCAATAGCTACAACAAATGGATTGTTTACCATCTATGCTTCTGGGCTTACCCGGGTAGCCCCTTGTGTCACGTCACAACGCTATGAGCTGTGGGTAATTCTCTCATACAAGGTCTGCAGGAATGTGGACCTAGAGAAAATGTGCATAAAGGGCTCAAAACGTCTACAAGAGAACCCTCATGCACTTGACGATGCATGACAGGACAGCCCTAAGCAAGACGGGCCACACAAAGCAGCCTGAGAATTTGCTGTCATGTGGCCACCAACCGGGGGGGGGTTTTGCCTTGCATTCATATAGGCAAACATGCCTGCCCTCACAAGACCGGTCCACATGAAAAATTCCCAAACTTCCTGATGGTCAGTCCATGCCTGGCCCTCAGCCCAAAGTCCGTGACTCTGTGAGTGTTGACATTGGGATGGGATTGGATCAATGAGATGGATAGACATCCTGTCCCAACAAAACCTCTTGCTTCACCATGTTACATATCAGCCAGACCATGTGTGTTGCTACATAAAGCGAAGCTGTCCGCAAATTCATTTATATTCCGAAAAGCCAATTAAGGGCCAGATTGGATCAAAAGCTAAACCAACAATTATTTTTTTCTGATTAGTGCCCCATGTTTGAGGGCCCCTTGGATTGTATTTTTCTGTGTCAAACACAGGGAAAGGGTGGTAATTAACTCGCAGGGACACAACTGTTTATTGCAGATGATGGGTTATTAGACAGAGCTATAATTACTCAGCAGTTAAGCAGCGTTAACTCTATTTTTTCCAAAATAAAAACCTTTCTACTGGAGTGAATGTGCAGTGATTTATGACGGGGGGGGGCTGTAATTTGCATTGTAAAAGCCATGAGAACACAACCCAGCTCCATCAAACTTAACTGGACTGTGTTTACAGGGCTGGTAAGCGGTTTACGAGGACTTGGCTGCCAGACACAATCCCGTAAGTGTAGCCATTAAATAGGGAATGGGTCACTGGGCCAGGTGGAGCTCAAAGGCAACCTAAGATAGCTGGCAATTTCAGCAACGGTATTTTTAAAGAACACAAGGCAGCCTCTGAATTTATACGATGGTCAGCCTATTAAATGAGGCCGCCTGCGGGTCAGGGTCACCTGACTGGCACGGCTTTTCTGGGGTTGCCAGACTGTGCGGTGAAGTGTGATCTCTGCTCTGACATACTTTTTCACGGTGAATATCCTGGGTGGTAAGTTTCAGCCCCAACAGGATGCTGTCTCTGCTGGTTACACTTCAGCAGTATCTTATTTTAGACAATAGGTCACATAACCTAGGGTTTCTACTGCAGTATTTGCAAGACAGCTTCATGTTACATATGTATAATAAAAAATGCCAGGTAGATAACCTGTACGAGTTATATTCTGAGGAATGATCCGCTGGGATTGTGGCAGGGTATTATCTGGATTTTTAATACCATTTCATGTCTGTCGGTAAACTCACAAAAGAAAATGAGATATGAAGGTCATTTAATAACCATTCATCTAGGCTAAAATCTATATTACGAACATTCATTCAGACAGGGAGTCTAGAATGTTCCTTCATTCCAGTGCAGTGTCCAATCAAATGATAGTAATAAACTGAATAAACCGCCATGGACCCAAGTACTGTTCAATTTCATTATCTGATACATGGTTCCCCAAATCCCTAAATAACAATCATATAAATGTGTTCATTAAGTCCTGTCATAGAACAGCTACATCAAACATTTTGGTTAAATGTATGTGGGAAGCACCCCGTCTTTCTGCAAAGAGGCTCTCTTCTTGACAGGTTTGGGCATATAGCGAGAAAACACACAGTTCACCAGAGGAAGCTTATGTAAATGACCCTTACGTAACGTCAGATCGTAACGACTGGGCCTTATTTGGAATGAAAAGACAATGAAAATCTCGTATGTCGCTGCTAATTTCGGCTCCTGTGAAAGGCTTCAAGCTGCCATCTGTCTGGCCTGGCACACAAGCCCCCCCCCCCCCCCCCCCCCCCCCCCCCCCGCCGCCCGGCGCCCCCCCCGCCCTCCCGCGCTGGTGGGGCGCCGCCCTCCCCCGCGCCCCCCCCCCACCG
>JAODKM010000038.1:12485661-12498819 GCA_026780845.1 Petrocephalus sullivani
TGCAGGGGGGTGGGGGGGGGGGTGGCACAGGGTGAGGGGTGTAGTGTGGTGACACTGTGGCACCTCTTTAAAATGGCACTGGTTTGCACTTATGCAGCTGGGGGTCTTGGCATTTTCCAGAGAGGGTATATTGCAGGAAACTGCTCCTCTACCTCAGCTTCCATCATATAAACAAATAAGAGAGGAAGGGGCAGGAACACGGGCCTCGCCATGCCTGAGAAAGGATCCGACTGCTTGGTTAACTAACGGTGCATCACCCGCTTCCTGCCATGGGGTGCTGGCTTGCAATGCAGAGAGTAAATGGTTAAGGAAGCCAAACCTGGGGCTGAAGTACCAGCCTCAGACCCTTGGGAGGGACCAACGTCCTATGTGACTGCTGCTGACCCCGTGGGCCTAAGTTAAGCATGCCACTTCCTGTATAAAGCCTGGCCTCAGACATGCCTCAGAACTGCCAGAGAAAGAAGAGGCTTCAAGGGGAAACTGCATTTAAATTGCGAACGAAGGCCATCGCAACCGCCGAATCCGACAAAGCTCAGAGAGGTCGGACTGGTTCCTCTGAATAAAACGCAGCACAAAGACGGCTACCAGCGGCAAGTCTAGCTCGCAGTGTTGAGCAAAAGCAAAATCCATAAGCTTGTTTGTCATATTTACAGATGGATCAAAGTATAGAAAGGTGCTGGTGAAACAGAATCTGCGCATATAAGCAGTTTGCAAGACAGTACCACTGATGCCCAACAATCAATGTTGTCTGGAGTCATTTTCCCTGGAGTCAGGCCTGGCTCAACAGATTCCTTTCACTTGTTCTAGCGATATGGTTTCAGAAATCATTTAGCTTTACAAGGCTTTTGAAAGCGTCACCCAAACAATCAGATGTTTGTGCTGGTCAGAGAAGTGCAGTTCATTTATAGGAGACGAAAGCCGGACTGAAAGCTAAGACAGCAGCTGCCAGCCATTCTCCAATTCTCTGCCACAAATCTCCTCTATTGACTGATGTTGAGATGTTAAAGCTAAGCGATGCACTGGTTGGACACCTGGAGGCCAACTGATCCAAAATTTCACACTATAGCGTCATGCTGAGAGATCACCATACATCAAATCTGTCATGATCTGCCACTGAAAGATCGCACTGAAGGAATAATCACTCACTGAATGACGGTGGCCACGTTTTTAGGTGATGGATTAGGCCAAAGTTTGAAAAAAGTAAAAAACATCCACTAAATTCTCTGAAAGGTCACACAAATTGAAAGAAAGTAGAAGATGTTAGCTGTATGACTCAGCCAACCATCTGCTTTAGAGAATGTTTAAAGATCTTGTTCCAAGGATCACCAGCACTCCATCTGTCACTCAAATGGAAGAGGGCCTGGGCGAAGTCTCTGTTTGTATAAAATCCTCAAAAAGTGGGAGGATCGAAAGATCGTTTTGTCTGAAACCAAGGAGTTTTCAAAAAAACCTCACAGCCCAGGAGCTATTTCCAAAAATGAGGTATACATTATATGTTATGGCAACTAAGTTTTTGTAGCTACAGTATATAGCTTTAAATTAGGCCATTTTTTGCTTTTATGTTTTGTCTTTTTTTTACTCAAACACTTCCATTGACTAAGAAAATTTCTATATTATTACTTACAAAGAATACCAAGACAAAAAAGAAGTTTAGTAGCTAATTGCTTGGGCACTTAACACCAAAACTTCATTTTCAAATCAAATTCCCATAGATTATAAGTTATAGTGCGTTTTTTAATGGGTTTACTAATAAATCTGAATCTGCCAATTCTGAAAATGTGCATTTTGAGGGCAAATCCTTAATGAGATCACAGCCTAATAATTCCCCTAGACAAGCAAGATGAAAAATCGGCAGTGAGCATGACTGCCCGGCTCGGTTCGCCAGATGCCATTAAAGCCTAATTAAAAGGCACGGCGTAGTTGGCGGATACCGCCCGCCGCAGACGGTATACCGTATACCGAATACCGAATCGAGGCGCACTCCGCACTAAACCGGGGAAATCATCCCGCAGCCCCACGAACGCGCGTCGGGAGTCACGGCACCGCGGGAAAGGCTGCGCTGCGCGTTTCTCCTTCCGCCTGACCCGCAAAGCCGCATCCGAAAGGGAGCAGCCCGGGTGCCAGCGCGCGCGGGTCCGGCCGCATCTGCAGCGGTGCGCCGAATGCGTGCAAAGACAGGATAGGTGCATTAATAAGAGGGAAGAATTAGCAGGGTCAGTAAAACATATTTTAAAAATATCCTAATATCCTATCAATTACGTGCGCGCATGCATATAATATATATATATATAGTAGTTTTTCATTGAAAAGGGGCGTGTGGCGCTTTCCGACCGTGTCATGGAGTCATGCACTCGGGTCCGTCGGTGCCCGCGCTGCCGTCTAACCGAGCCGGTGTCTCCGATGAGCTGGCCGGCTGACCGAACTGACCGAAGGCGCTTGCCCCCGAAGACCCAGCCCAGCCCTGCCCTGCCCTGCCCACGGCCATGCAGGAACGCATGCAGCCGCCCTGCCGAGAGCACGGCCCGCAGGGGGCGGGGGGAGGAGTAAGCAGGCCGGCAAATCTACCCACTTAATTCGCCGAGAGCCCCGGCGATACGCCGCGCCGATCGCTAATCCCCACCGGGCTCCGCATCAGTCGCCTCTACGGCTGCAACTCCCCCCGGGAGAGAAAGGGCGAGAGGCAGCCGGACGTCCCGCGATGAGGCGGCCGACATCCACCGGGGGTGCAGCTCCATTTTGTCAGCCCGGAGTACCTTCCACGGAGCCCAGCGGCCCAGGACGTTACAATTGAGAGCGACACCTTTCCCCGCGCTACAGAATAAGAGCGACGCCGCGCGATCGCCCCTGTACGTTTCATTAAAAAATAAATAAATAAAACGTGCATGTGCACTTATGCAAAAATAAACGCAGAACCAGGCAGAAACTACAAGAAATGCCGCATGCAAACCGCACGTGACTGCCCAGGACGCAATGCCCGTCTTGCATCCTCCGCACCCATAACACACATTCGGCGTAAGACTGCAGCACGCCAATCCCGAATACGTACCATGTCGCGTGCGCGTAAGTCCTCCAGCCGCTAAGCAAACCAGACAGCTGCCGGGATCCGAGTGTAAGCTCCGGCCGCGGGCTGAAGGTGTGTATCTAGCGCTGTCAATATCCCCCAGCGCGCGTATCCCTCCGCCGCGCGGCCACTCACCGCCCACTTCCGCATTCCCGTTGCGCAGGAACCGCCGAAGCTCCGCCCCCCGAGCTCGCGCCGAGCAGGGCCGGGCGCGTCGGAAGCTCCCTCTGCGGCGCGCGGCCTTTCTGTGCAGTCAGCGTCGCTGCGGTAAACCGTTTAAAAGCTACGGAAAGGACGAGGGACTCGCCGTAAGCGCCGTGCCGAGTAACGCGCGGGTGCATTTCATGTGAGAAGCTAGCTGGTTCGGATATTCCCAATGCAGCATGCATTCTGAGTGCAAGTACCAAGTTCCTTGAAAAGTTTATAAGGGGTGGCTGCAAGCGAAGGAAAGGCACTTGACACTGGAGGTCAGCTGTCGCTGATCACAGGACCGAGATATGATTTTTGTATTTTAATTGGAGTACTTGCGATGCTACATATATACATATATTCATAAACTATATAGAATATTAATATTAAAAATGCAAGAGTTTTGGTTTCATGGCTGGAAAACCTATAATTCTTGCAATTTAATTCAAATAAATGGAGGTGAAGATTTAGAAGAAGGCTTCCCTTAAACATGAATATGCAATTCCCCATTTCATGAGCCCCCTTGAATGCATGGAGTACAGAAACATGTACTTGTTGCAGCTACATGTCGCAGTGACCGTATAGAAACTGGGCTAACTGTTAACGTAAATATAAACTTATGACATCTGTGAATTTAGCCCCCATTTGTATACTCGTGTCAACTTTTTAATGGATATTTTCTCCGAACATATTGACGCTAACTGGTGAATGGCATAAATTCGGCTCGTAAGGAATCACTATTGCGCAATGTGTCCCAATAGTTGCATTATCAGTATGAGCAATGTCCAGACAACCACACCGTGTTTGTTGGTGGCGGTGTTTACTAAGTCACCACATTTACCCGTGTAATCAGCAGGAAACCGCAAACAATAATTTATTACTTCCTGTGAAGCATTGAATTTCGCTCAATCGGCGCACTATTTGATATCGGCGGAAGGATACTTCCTGGTTGACGGCGGAGACGTGTCGACGCTCTCTGTGACGGCGCAGCCTATTGGTCGGAGGAAACCTGCAATGTTGTACACGGTGTGTTATTGGCCGTGTAAGACCCGCAATGCGCCAAGCAGCGGCGCTAGGTGCAAGTGGGATGAATGGAAGATCATAAAAAAGACCGAAGCCGTTTTGTGTGCCTTAGCAATTTCAGACGAGTTTATTATTTGTGCATTGGTTATGATTCTTATTTCTGTACGTTTTCCTACCCGATTGCCGGATTTTTGGACGCGCTATACGGAAGTCACTGTACCTGTAGACGGCGAGCGTAGAATAATGGGTACAAGACAAACGCATAGCTGCATGCGTCTCGTTTATGGCATCCGTAGTTTAATTAAAAAAATATATATACAAACTTAATTTTTGGGTTCAGTATGCATGGCAGATGAGCAGATTATTCGTTACAGACAGCTATCTGCCCATGATTTCAGTTTAGTGGGAACTGTGTCTCAAACTTTAAAAACCCTAACAGGTTCAGGTTCTCTTTAGATTAAAGGTACTTAATATCTTCGACGGACACTGGATTAACTACAGAGGCAGGACACATATTGATTGAAACAAAAAATATTAAAGTTAAGGATCTGCCTAATTCTATAATAGGGTGCAAGATTTATGGTCTCCAAAGCTATCTTGTCAGTGGGCATAAAGAATCTATAGTGGGAACTTGCCTTTAGGTATCCATTATAAAACAGACAGATATTTTATACCACAAGAAGTCAGACACACAATTACTAGCTCGAATAATATTTTACTCTGTCCGACCCACGAACACTACAGTGTTATAAAGTTAAGTGAGACTACACAGGTAAACTATCTACCAACGTTTTTGAACATATTTACTACCCAGAATTCCAGGTTACAACCATTAAGTCTAGTTCTGTGCTTTAGTACTTACACATGCTATAATGAAATACCATCACATTATTCTGGAATCACATTGCACATTGAATCATAGTGAGTATTTCACAAGACAGTATTTCAGTGACATATATTCGCAACATAGCACAGTGGTAAGGGGGTGAATTGTTATATTCTTGAGAAACATGCTTAACCTGGACTGTTGTAATAATAATAACACCTAGCTGACTAATAATGTAGACTGCTTATTAAAAGTGATGGCTAAACAATTAAGAAGAGCGCACTAGTGCGTCTGGGCGCACTGCAGACTCAATGCAGGTGGAGCATGGGTGCCTTTTGACTAAGTGCCAAGAGGAGAAGCCCTTGGCCAGATGGGTCAGGACAGATGAGCTTTCTGGGGAGGAGGGGGCTGCCGCAGGCCGTAGTGCAGTTACTCTCCTCCCCCAAGCACGTGCCGGGTGAGAGTGGTCAGAATGTCAGGAGGAGCGTTGTGCTTTCGCAGCAGAGAGCTGGGCAAACCTTAGAGGTCTCCTAAGCCTCAGCATATAGGGCTCCCCTCCCCGTTTAGCCCCCAACCTTTCCGTAATGTGGCACAGCCTCCGAATAGGGGCGCTGATATATCTCCCATACACAGTTATGGCTCCTGGCTTTCTGTCTGTCATCCATATACCATAATAATAATTAATAATAGGTAACAACATTTATTTGCACTTACTCCTGCTTTATAATGGCAGAACCTTTGTAATGACAGAGTCTTGACAGCATGCCACAATCGCTGAGAATGACAGTCTCGACTCAGGCACGTTTACAGTAGCTTAGACTCTAGTTTAGGGCTGTAGTGGGGCATTTTACCATATCATTTATAAAGTAAATTTTCAGTACAAGTTCTTAACTTTGTTTTTGTGTCATACATCTGGTTAATAATCCACACGCTTTTTGTCCCTGAAGACAGATGGGGCGGGTTTTTGGCGTCGGATCTCTGCTGTGACTCTTAGGTGCCTGCTGGCCGCTGGCTCTTCTTTGCTGGCAGAGAAGTAAAGGCTGCGGCCTGGTGGCAGGTATCTCCCTACCAAGCTGGCTTGCTCCTGCATAAGGTCAGGAAGCTCATAATTATAGCTCTGCTCTATTTATCGTAAATAAAACCAGAGCAGTACGAACGCAGACGTACCACACTGCTTAGTTACCTTTTGTTTTCCCCATCAGAAGCAATGTTTCAGGCTGATCTCTGCAGGGGCTTGGTAGACTTCACCTCCATGCCTGGTATTCCATGCAGCTACTTGGGCATTCACACAACCTGAACTCAGAATCTAAAATTTCAAAGTATTAAGATGTTCATATACCTCATTGTTACTTCATTCCTTAGCGCCTTTTCGGTAACACTTTACTTCAGGCGACAAAGAATGTAGAATGATGCCATTAGATTTATGGTTAATTAATACATATTAATGTTCGTTACTATCTCGTGTTTGTTCAGCTTTAATCAATTGTCACACGTCTTATATCTCAAGCAAGTACTCTAAATGTTACTATATCTTTTAATTATGCAGACCTTTGTGAACTACTGACGGAAGTGCTGTAGGAACAAATAATGAATAAAATGTAAAATACTGATGTCATGTTTGTTCATCACTAATGAATCATAACACGTCTTTCATCTTAAGTATCAACTGTATTTGTTCACGATTTGTACTTCAGTAGTAGTAACTGAATAAGTATTAAGTATTTCCGTTGCCTCGAGGGTTACTGCCTTTACTGTGCTATTATTCTGTAGAAATGTCGTGGTGGACGGGTGCAGTTGCCCATGAAGGTCTCAGTTCAGTCCAGCTATTTCAGTATTGAAGCACAACCAAGCATCACTTGAGTGACACTTCATTGCTCACAGTTGATGGTATTCCTTGTTATCCTAAGTGTGATTTCTACCATTTCCAAGCCTACTGACGCCGCTACTCGTGTGCTGTGCTAACTGTGCTGGGTTTGCAGTGTTAACCTACCAGGTCCCTGGTTCCCCTGGCTCTGAACCCGAGATAAACCATGTTTCAGAACATGCAGGTGTGAAAAATCAGCGCAAAATTCTGTGAAATCTGTGAAAGTGAATGTCTTTTTAAAATTTACGTAAGTTCCCTAAATGTCATGTGCTTTTCTTATCAAATGCCTAAAAAAAGATTAGAGACATTACATTGCTAAGCCTCAAAGGTGTGATTTAACACTTTCTGTTATCTGCTATAAAGAGAGTAATTCGTTCTGCATTATGGAGAGACAGAGTTCTCCTCTATGTCTCCTGTCCACAGCTGGTTAAACTGCAGACTTTCATCTCATTTGCTTTATTAAAAATAAATTGTATGTATATCTCAGGACTAGTTTGTACATCTAGAGAAGATGTAACTTATTAGTTGTAATGGAAGATACTGAGGCTTGAAAAAATTGCTGTGGGTGTGATTATCATGTAACTCGTTTTGCACGGTGGTGCAGCGGTTAGCACTGCTGCCTCACACCTCGGGGCTCAGGGTTTGAGTCTCCACCATGGCGCCACATGTGGAGTTTGCATGTTCTCCCCACGTCATCGTGGGGTTTCGTCCGGGTACTCCGGTTAAAACCTCCACAGTCCAAAAATAAAATGAGGTAAATTGGACTTAGCAAATGGTATATGTGTATGTGAACGTGCCCTGTAATGGGTCTACTTCCTGGGGTAGGTGCCGGGCTCATCCTGTACGAGGGTGGGTGGATGGATGAAATGATGGATGGATGTATTGATAGGTGCATGAGGCACAATTCACCCTCCAGGTTGTGATTAAATTACATTTAGCTTGCAGAGGCCCTCATTTGAATGAAGACTAAAAACTACAAACCAACCCATAGGAGTCTGAATCATTTGTCCAGAACAAACTGCACCTGTTGATATGGTCCAGTCTGTTTTTCTTGGAGTTGACTGTCTTAGGTCTCTGGCATGTTGAAGCAATGGTTGGATTGTCACGGTAAAACATATTTACAAGGCGTCATGAATCACTGAGCCCTGTATTCAAAGATCAGCTGTTGCATTCTAGCCCATGGGCATGTTGTGTTATATATGGATAATATTACGTTAATTCTCCCAGAGGACGGTCCTTTCAGCATCCCGAAAAATCGAAGGTTAAGCCCCTGCTTTTTTTTTTGGAGCCCTAGAGTTTGTGTCAGATGGTCCCTCTCTTTCAAATTCCTCAGCAGTTATCAGGCTCTGCCTGGTTTAAACAGATGACAGCATGGAGGAGCTGAACTGGAGGGAAGACGACACTGAATCTCATCCAAAGGAGGCCGGCCTGTGACTGGCAGAGGATGGTGTGTGTGTGTTCATATTGACAATGACGTGTTTCACTGCAAAGAAAATGGCACAGTAATTTTAAAGGCTGTTTATAAACCGCAGCACATTTTAAAATAAGTACTGGATGCAAAATGGAATAATCTAAAATAAATACTTAAAATCTGTATATTAAAAATCAGTTTCTAATAGCAGGAGTAATGCAGACCAAAATTCAAAGAAATCCTAGTATGACATAAAACAGCATGCTAAACAATGAAGAAAAGAAAAACAAATATGAATCAAAGAAATGCAATATAAACGAAACTTGATCTTATCATGCCGGCTGCTTTGCTACAATATGGCTATCAAGTCTGCAGTTACAGACCTGCATGGTTACTATTAATGCGGCTATCAAGGGAACTCAGGAAAGCTAAGTATCAGTACAAGCTATAATTTAATAATGAATCTGGAGCTGCAGTCAGGATATGACTCTTATGGAAATTAATCATCAGCATAATCATAATACATTGTAAACACTTAAAATCATCTCCTGCTTTCCATGCCTGGAGAAAATTAAATAAACAAGGAACTTAAGGAAGGTAGGAAGGCAGACAGGAAGGTCGAGCAAAGACGAAGAAGGTATCGTAACGTATAGAAACGTATAGATGTGAATTTTGCCATCGGAAAAAGAATACACGTTAATGAGCCATATGCTGTCTGGGGTGGCGTGAGGTGTTGATGAGCATCCAGATGTTTACAGTATGGAGACCTTTTGCTTCTCAAAAGCCTTAAGAACAGCATTATAAACAGCAAAAATCACCTGTAGAGGACTTGTGGGATTCCAAGGCTTAGGAGCTCTCCATCTTGTCTGAACGGCTGTACCCCTTTTGGGGATGTGGAAGTGTTGGCTTTTACAGTTTTGACTAGGGAAAATTTTGGGCAGGAACAGTTTTATCCATCAATCTCACCATTTTCAGTAACGGCTCGACCAGTGCCGGGTCACAGAAGGCCTGGGGCCTACGCCAGGGTGCACAGGCTTTGAGCTAGGGGACTTCTGGGCTGATGAAGAATGACCAAGTTAGAACATTAGTGCAGGTCGTGACTCTAGTTAATGCACTGATGTTCTGGTACTTTATCAAAGAACCCCGAATGATTTGCGTACATGAAAATTAAACCAGGCCACTCATCATATCAGGAAATTTCTCTGTTACGTAAACTCATTCTCTTCTTTATAGTGTTGATGGAAACTGGATTGGTGCCTTCTTGGTCTTCGTTATTGTTGTTTTTCCATTCCTATTTTCTTTGTTAAAAACAAAGGTATGGCTGGTGTTAAACCATGTCTATTTAAATTTCAGTCACGAGAGCCACCTAGTGGTCAGACAGAAAAAGGGGGGAAGCGAACGTAAAACCCTCGGTGAAGGGTGCGAGGAGTAAGAGATGGAAGCAATGATGGAGGGATGGGAAAGAGCAAAAGAGAAGAAATAGGCAGATGGAAAGAGGGATGTGGTGGAAGAGATGGAGGCAGAGTGGATAGAAAATGGGGTGAAAGAAGGTACAGAGGAATCAAAGGTCGTCAGAAGTATATAGGGAAGGAGAGATGACATGGAGAATGGAGAAGAGGAATGCGGGGTGGTGAGGGGGTATGAGATTACGAAAGGAAGCACTGTGTACAAAGAGAAAGGGCGATCCGAAGGGGCCAGGGTGAATACAGAAGCAGATCATTCCTTAGCAGAAAGCCGTAAGGGAGAAGCAGGCGTCCCGCAGTGTGGATGAAAAAGGCCGCTGCATGTGTCCTCTTCTCATTGCGTATTCAGCCAGTGAGATAAAAGCAGAGATCAGTGAGTAATATCTGAGGACACAGCGGAGGGGCAGGAAGGGAGACGGTGGCAGCACTCACTGGGAGGAGGCCCCCCGAGGCGGGCGCTGCTCCAACGTCGAGCTCTCCGCTGCTGATTAGCCAACCACCGCCACGGCACGGCTGATTGGCCAGAGTGCTGAATGCCAAACGGGGCCCCGAGATTTTCTCAAGGGCCGTTGGCACACGAAAGGATGGAGATGGAATCCCAGGGAAATCGTGCGGGACTGTGACGCCGCGGCGGCCCTTTGCTGAAGCTCCCAGATAATAACTCCGAAAAATGCTGGCTGCTGATCGCAATCCATGTTTCCAGAAAGCCTGCTTTGTTATGCATCTTTGATCTTGAGTTGGCTTGACCACATAATCTAATTTTCTTAATATCTGACAGTAAAATGCTTCATATTATTCAGAAAGCTAACACTGACTGAAGGTCAGTTTGGAAAACTAAAGGATATTTATTTAATTAGGGCTATAATTAGCATAGCTGGTGGCTTTGTGGGTGGCACATCTCCAGGTTTGAATCTGTCCCATGTCTCTCTGCATTTGCTCCTCCTAAAGTACACAAGAGTAGGTAACCTGGGGCCGCTACATTGCCCATTGTGTGCATGCTGGTGTTACTGTGTCCCCTGTTAGGGCCCAGCGCCCTGTCTTCAGGCACACTGTAACCCTGTAGTGCATAAGCAGGTGTGGAAGATTGATGGATGGGTGTAATTGAAGCTAAGCAATTAGTCTTCAATTAACTTACAATATAATTAATTTGCTGTGGAATACTGGTCAATGTAGCGACCTACAGAAATCTACACAGTGACCCACACAAGATGAGAGGCACCGGTGTAAAGTCTGACTGTAATAAATACTCTTGTATAGCTTACACTAAAATCAGTGCAGTGATTCACACAATAAATCATTGAATCACATAATATATTTAACATGACAAAATATTAGCAGTTGATTGTCATCTGTCACAATCATCTTTCTACCTACCTTCCCACCACCTATCCTGGTCTTGGTGACAGGTTGAGTTTGACTGGTACCCACACAGTCCAGGGTGTCCCCCACCTTATGCGTATGTACCAGGAGCATCGGCCTATTGACTCCAGCAGAGGTTATAAGTGTCCTGCCAACGGGTCCCTGTGGAAAGGGAAGGCTCCCAGAAGCTTCTCGTCACCACCTGTTCTCTTGCCTGAAAAATTGCCCTGACTCATTCACAAGATGCAAATTAACATTAATAATTGAATAGCAGTCATGTGTCATCGCTCAGTCATGAAACAGGTATCTGTCATTCTTGGTCAGCGGCGTGACTATTCGTTTTGTCCAGCAATTGCTCAAGGAGAACGTCCACCATGGACAGCTAAAGCAACCTTGGCTAGTCCTCCAGGGCCAGACAGCAGCGGTGCTTCTTCTCGAGCATCGCTACAGGGTCAAACAGGCCTTGGATCGTGGTATAAAGTCAGTACTAGGGGAAGTTCCTAAGTAAAAAACATTGTGAAAGTAATGGTTAAGTGCGCCACCTAGTGGCCACGCAATGGAAATCATGACAGAAGAACTACGGGGATGCGGCAGAGCAGGGGTTCCCAAAGTATTATTTCCAGAATATGTTACTCAAAATTTGAACACAATTGGTGTAATCTTCTGAGGGAGACCTGCACTGAATTTGCACACAGGACAGTCCCAGGCTGGCTCATCATGCCCTTCTCCATTAGCTGATTGATCTGAGGCTAATTAGGTAATTATATGCCCTGGACAGAAAAGGTACAAAGCTCTGATTTGTAACTGGCAGACCCTGTTAATCAGTAATTAGAACATTAATCACAGATGAAGGTAGTTTCAGGAGCAGCTGGCCGCTCTTGCTAATGTTTGTACTCCCTGACCAGCGAGTCTTGTCGTGAAGTTTGGGCCTCCTAGAATTTTCCACAAGAGAGTGACAGCAGTCCCCTCATGGGCAGCTGTGCTCTGATGCAGTCTCTCTCCAGCAGCACTCCTTGGGATGAGCGCCTTAAAGCTAGTGCTTCTCCGCCGCTGATTAGGCCAACACTACGGCTGATTGGCCAGAGTGCTGAATACCAAACAGGGCACTGTGATTTTCTCAAGGGCTGTAGGCACAGGAAAGGGACGCGAAAAAGGATTTGCAAACTCCGCACAAACACAGTGCTAGAGGTGGTATTCAACCCACCAGGCGTAGAGGTTTGAGGCTATGATACAACCTACAACCAAAAATGTAAATGTGGAGTTCCAATAGATGCAATCCTAAGGTGAAACTGTGCAAAAGAACAGAATGCTGCAGGCTTTCTTGTTGTGACATTTATTATCTACCAAGCAGTATACAGCCCAATGTCTGGTCTGGTACTGAACAAAACATATTATGCACATATCAAAATGGTTATTGGTCTCGGGGTAAATGCATCACTGTGCCTGAACACGAAATGGTCATGGTGTCAAAGGTAGAGCCCCTCTGGGGTTCCCTCCTGCTTCTTGTACAAGACATTCTCTTTTGACTTCTTGAAGTCCTCGTTGGTGACCTTCATCCTGCGTTCTCTCAATGCCATTAGACCAGCCTCTGTGCAGATAGCCTGAGATGGGACAAACACAATGTTGAATGCACCATTCAACTGAAAAACCATAATAAATAAATATACTGTAAAAGACAGTATGGGATTCACAAAAAAGCATTTCTCCCTCCCTTTGTTTCTTCCTTTCTGAATACCGTTTTTGGTCCAAAATAGGCAAATAGTGAAAAATAGATAGCACTGTTATTACACTAGGACACAAATTAAAAGATTTTTAACTTCACGACAAACAGGCTCTACAACGATTCCATTCTGCTAGTTCGCTTTGGCTTCTGCTTTAATTAAGCGTGCTTTCACACCTATAGTTCGATTGCTTTAGTCCGCACCAGTCAGAAAAATGTTACAATGTAGTAAACAGACGTGG